>CAMXCT020005146.1:379948-392448 GCA_947184155.2 Cladocopium goreaui
GCCATGGTACCTCCCTAGGCCCCACAAGCTGTTTCTACTGGGCTTCGAAACTGCTACGTAGCACGTTTTGGGCACGCTTTAAAAGCCTCAAAAGCTCAAAACGCTCCGCATCACGAAACATTGTGTTTTTGGGGCCCTGGTCCCATTCCTCCCTCTTCCCTACCCACAACCCCGCATTGCACTTAGGATCCTTGAATGGCATCGGCAACGCCAGCTTACCTACACATTCCTGGTTTCAGGACAAAATCACACCCTTCACAGGCCCCTCCTGATCCACAGCTACCAGACGCTGTATGCCAATCCGGAGGAGACCAGTTTTCTGGCATTGCGTCTTTCGAAGCGCAAGAAGATGCCAGCAGCTGGTTCTGTCGAGGTCTCGAGAAGCCTGGGTGCAGGTCGAGCACCATAGAGCTTCAGAACTACCATCATGCACCCCTTTGTCGTCCTCAATGACAATGCCACACAAAAACGTGGCATGAGATGTTGTGCAAAGGAATTCGGGCTCATGCCAAGGTGGCATGGCAATGTATGGAGCTGACCCCCGTCTTGTCTTCAGCCGCCAAGGCACATTGCAAAGCCTGGTTCCCACCAGCTTCTCAGGATCTGGCCGCAACTGGCCCAGACCCAGCTTTGCAGGCTTCCCAGCCTGCGGTGACCTGTTTTTTCAACAAAAAAACGCACTTAGAAACTGAAGTTTTGACATTTGCTCCAACATGTTGGAAAACTTTTGTTTCCAAGTGTAAGTCGGTCTATGTAAATTATATTCAATGTGTGTTGATATAAACAGCTGACAGTAGTATATATATATAGACATACTGCACTGTATATGTATATATATATATGATTCTATATGTACATTTGCAAATACATGTCGTGATCCATTACATCCCTAGATCCTGATCGTCCTGAGGATGGATCCAAGTAGTGCAACATTTGGCATGTTGGAAACAGGTGAAATCAGCCGGCATGATAGTACTAGTATATATATATATATATATCATCAAATATCCCATTGGTACACTCTGCAAAGATCGGTTCCAAACGACACTCTGATCCGGCTGGCGGTTTCACCTGAAACATTTTAGTCAGTGAAGATCACCATCCCAAATATGAAAATAACACATATTCGAAACCACCAATTAGCTATAGTAGCTATAGTATGCTATAGTGCAACGAATCTAGCGTGAGCAAGGGTGGAACTCATTTATGACAGCTTCAACGGGGGGCTCTGGCTTGAATTCTTTTCTGAGTCGGTTCCTCAAAGCGTCCTTCCTGGACACATTAGCCCAACTAAGAATCGGGGACATGCAAGTTTTCATTGTCATTAAAAAATTCAGCTGTGAAGAAACCTGGCAACCTGGATCACACTCATTGTTCAGGACTTGCAACTATCCAGAAATTCGCAGGTACTGTATACCATTTTGATCCCATGTTGACCCATATGCGACATCGTCAAAATCGTAATTGTTTATATTTTGGTTGGAATAACTCATGTTTTTTGGCTGGTCTGGTCAAACCATCGCAAGTTTTCTTCATTCAACATCCACATCTGCAATCTACCATGTGGTTGGGTGACTCTTAGTAGCTCCTTGGCCCCTCATTGGACAGCTCCCTCTGTTCACCGCTCACAATTGGGAGGTCTGAAGTCCTCGAAGGGCATGCCCTCCTTGACATTCAAATAGGCGCCATTCTCAAAATGTGCCATGTTTGCCTCGACAGAACTGCTAGCAAATCTAGGGATGGATGCCGAATTGACCAGTTTGGCTACCAAGGGATATCCCATCACATGGGGTACCTGGGGGTGCAGTTCCAGTTCTAAGTGGTATTAAATGGACGCACACGCACATACATTATTTAGACACATATATTATACATATATATATATATATAAGCACATGCAAACATACACATGTGTATACATATATATATAATGTACATAATATAACCATATCCCAACCTCTGAGGGTAACCAAAATACCATCCCTTCCACCGACAACACAAGGTCGGTAAAGCGGACAGGGCACATCTTGCCGCTGATTCTCGAAGTCAAAGTACTTCAAGGAATGGCACTGAAAAATGGCATTCAAAATGTGGGCCTCCCAGCTGCGCGGTGCTGAACCATGATGGTTTCGGTTGGCGAAAGGCGGTTACAAGGTGGTTGGACCACCATGTTGGTTGCTTCAAACCCAATTCTGAAACGCAATTTCTTTCATGAAAGATGCCTGGACAGGAACGACTGGCAATGGGCTGCAACAAGGCCATCATGACAGCAGTTTTGAAGGCAACCATAGTCATTTGAAAAGCTATGTGAGCCCATATTGGTTCAAGACATAAGATATACGATCTCCCACTGTATTGCAACCTACTCTGCAAAAACCCAGGATGTAGATCCAAATAAAAAAAACTATCAGTGACTATCAGGCTATATGTCAAGGGTTTTGAATTGAAGGTGCTGATCATATGGCATCCAAGAGGCCGGGGCATGGCCGGGCGTGCGGAGGAACATGCCGAGCCATTCCTTGGGTGTCAGCAATCACTTGGCCATGGAGTTAAGGGAAAATCGACCGGAAAGTAATGTCTGTTTACCCAAATATAAACAAATATAGGAGTTTCATGTAGATCTTCCCTTACACAAATTCTGGGATGAATCTGGATCCAAGTAATTATCATCGAGGAAGTACTTGGGCTATGATTTGAGGGGGCCCAGGCGTACCTTTGGATGCAACTAGTTCTGACAACATCTCTGAGAAGGCAAAGGTTTGGGGTTTTTGGGCTGATTACCCATTGACAGGTCAACTTCTTGAGAATGACTACAATTCTGAAGCGATTCGCTCCACCAATCGAACTGCTCTGTTACTCATCTGCACAGATGATCAAAATCCCAAAATCTGATCTTTAAAGATTGAGACTTCGCCCCCCAAAAATCACTGGTTGGTGGTATACCTACCCCTCTGAACAATATATGAATATTAGTCAGTTGGGGTGACTATTCCATTCCCAATGGAAAGTCATGATCCAGTCATGTTCCAAACCACCAACCAGATCACCAAGATCTTCGTGGATTCCCCAAGATCTCCACCCTTCTGGGGCGCACACCACGGGCAGCAAACAACCTTTCACAGCCTTGTTCGATTTCTGGGCTGATGGGCTGTTGCCACATTTAAGGAGCGACAAACCCTAAATATATCTAAATATCTATATAACATGTTTGGATGTGGAGGTACAGCATTATCAAGAATTGATCGCAGTTCGAAAAAAATCCATAGAATTAAAAAGAAACACAGTATAAACGCTTATTATATAAATTTATAAGGCGCTAATTCACAGCGTATGTATATATATATATGTGTGTGTGTGTGTGTTGGTTTTCAAAAGTTTTCAATAATGGGGGGATCACCCAAAACGATGGGTTTCAATACTACAATATTTAAGTTATGATCCAATACTTGGATAATTTGGGGGTACCCCCCTCGCCATCCGTGGACTCCGTGCCTGCTTTGAGGCTTGTGTTAGGCCTTCGGCCACGGCAGCAATGGTCACCTGTCACGGGGCCATGGCCGACCAAGTTGCGAAGTTGGTGAACTAAGAACTCCAACAACTCTGGTTTATCTATGGTTTATGATACTTATGATAGAGTTTTTGATACTCTTATAACTATCTAAGTTTATCTAAGTTTATGATGGTTTGTGAAACTTACCATCTGGTTATTTAACTTAGCCATGGAAGATCCACCATTTTTAATAGGTATAAATGGGCCATTTCCCATGGCTATGTGAAATAACCAGAGGGTATCGATGGTTTACGATACTGACAGCTACAGTGAAAACTATAGCATCTATAGTTGATTGGCCATGATACTAAGCACCACCATTTCTATGGTCCCAAATAAGTGTAAATCTCCTACTAAACCGTGGTTTCTATATAGAAGGTGTTTAAGATTAGGGAGGAGTGATTAGCTATAACATGGTATAACTACAGTCTTCATGGGCTAAAATATGTAAAATACAAAGAACGCCACTTACATTAGCCACCACTGCTCATCCAGCAAAAATGCTGTAGCCGCTGCTTTTTCCGCGCTGCAGGATGTTCCCAAATGGCAGCCATCGCGCAGCTCTCGGTTTCCTGGGACATGCTGCAGCTGCTGGGGGTTCTCTATCAAAATGATACTGCGAATATTGTTCACGGTGATCCCTGCACAATCGTCTAGCTGGTTTGAAGCAAACACGCCAGCACGATTTGACTCCAATAATCCCCAAATTTGATATTTGGCTATGACTCAAACTTTGGTGTAGTAGTAATCAGTCCGCGAAATAGATCAGTTGTTTGCATTCAAACATCACGCAGTTCAATAAGAGCCAGAACCATACTATATCAAACCGAAATGAATGTAGTCAGACTCTTCCCCCATTTATACCTCTTCCCTTCATCCTGCTATTTTGCACCCCGATAGTTGACATCATCCTTTGTCGCCACTACATGTCTGTAATATGTATAACTGAATAATTAAATAGGTATATTGTATACATATTAATGCTTGCATCTATATCTCCATCATACTATGTATGATATTTATATATATATATATGTACATAAAAATAAATAAATAAATAAATATATATATATATATATTATATGCGTGTGATATGCGTGTGTATACCTGGTAAGGTTGATTTGTTAATAAAATGTTCACCGAGGATGATCAAGTTTGGGTTCTCAGTGGAAATCTCAACAAATAGACCTTCCCAGGTAGTACCTATAGCAGCCCACTTGACCTCCCCACCTGCAGCAAGCGCAAGGTCGTGGCGCAGTCAGCGCTCGCTTCGCAGGCCAGGCAGGCGCTGTTCAACCCCAAGATGTCAGGAGCAAGGCGTGCCTGGCGGGTCGATCATCGCTGGGAAATCCTAGGAAAAACATGGGACATATACAGGATGGGGCCCCATGATTAGCTAAGTTGGTTTATACCTATAATAACAATACGCACAGACCCCGAGGTTTGCCCAAGCCCAGAATAGCGTAAATACCCGGAAATTCAGTCCGACGTAAACCAACAGGAAGGATTTTATGTTCAATTATGTTGCTAGGGTGTTAACAAGAACATCTTACTTCTACATATCATATAACCAGAACATGTCGCGCCCACATATCATATGGAATTAACCATACAGTCATTATAAGGTATCTCTTACGGTTTCAAGAAGATATCAAAGTCCCCCGCCCCGATGGAACAACTAAGCATACAGTCATTCGGGTCCTTATAGGGTGTCAAGAAGATATCAAAATCCCCCGGTCCCATGGAACAATTAACAATACAGTCATTAGGGTTTCTTAGAAGGTTTCAAGAAGATATCATCATCATCATCATCATCCTCATCATCATCATCATCATCATCATCATCATCGTCATCTTGGCTTGCCCGGACGCTCGTTGCGAGTCCAGGCAAACCTCAGGGTCTTGACGTAACAATAGTGTATGATACTTCTAATTATATTTAGATGGGGCTATAAACCAACTTATAACTGGGGGCACCATCCTGTAGGAAAATCCCCAAACTAAATGGAGGTTTATAGCTAGGAAAAACATCGAAGTAAATGAGGATTTGCCATTGCCATGTTGGAGTACTGGAGGGTAACCACCAAGGAAAATGGTTGAAACATCTGGATTTAAGAGGGTATTTAGTGAATCTATTGGGAATTTAACTGGCTGAATGAGTTGTATGCAATGGAAGTTACCAAGCATTTCATAGTGATTTCATGGTGACATGTCGGATCAACCCATGTGACCATTGTGAAATGAGAACGGCTACCCCCTGAACTTAGATCTATATAATGCGGTTGAGTTTTACCGTTAATGTTGTTCACACACGTGGTAGTACTAATTTGATAAACTATCCCTGAGCAACACACACATTCTCATTTAATAGATTCTCATTATCATTATCCCCAAAAGAACACCCTTGAAACGGCTGCAGCCCCCATCTTGTGGGAGGATCAAGCTCGAAAGCATTCACAATCATCGAGGAAAAAAAACAACATTGATTAGTATAGCCATTATAAACTTAGTAATTACTAACACATTTACTAACACTTTAACCCGAAAAATGACATATACTGTGGAATAACTTACAGTAAGAACACACACACACAACTGTACTATACTGTTTAAATATGTTAAATAGAAATGGCAATTGTTTCAAACTCTCTCTCTCTCTCTCTCCAAGAGTTCGGCCTTTCGCCTGGTATAAACGTTACTTGGTTGGTGGTTTTAACCCATCCCCAAGAATATGAGTCATCCTGCATCCTAACTCATCATGCTTTTTGGTTGAAGAGCAATCAAAACTAGAATTAAACCCTAGATAGATACACAATAAACAATAATATAATATAAAAATAAAATGTAATATAATATATATATATATACAATTATATAATGATTTCGAAATATAGACAGAATTATGGTTGAGACTCCCCGGTCACCATTCTCAGTTATATAAATCTATAAATGGAACATGTTCCATTTGCATCCACTACCATCATTACCGTAGCTATGTGACGCCACCTTGGAACCAAAGGGTACCATCCCCAGATCTCGCCTCCGTCATGGCTTTCATCAGCTGCAGCATCTTTCGCCAGCGGCCCTGGCGCTCCAAGCAGCGCAGCGCGGCGTTGACGCAGACCTTGTCGACGCCAACGCGGTCCGCGGCCAGCCTCGGCTCCAAGGGCGGACGGCAGCTGGGTTGCCAACAAACTGCCGTTGTTTACATTGGTATCATTGGTTTTTATATGGTAACCACCTAGAAAAGATATGTTTACATTGAACAAGTTCAATTCACCTGTATTTTAGGATTTGACTTCTTGATCGGTTTGGGGTTACAGCAACACCCCAAAAAATAGAACAGAACATTCCCATGAAAACAGTTAAACAAAACACTGTTCTATCTTTCTGGAATCAACAACTGGAATTTAAATGGATCTGTCTATAAAAAATGATGTCACATCTGCATCTTTACCCAAACATTGTAAGATATTGTAAGATCTCTTGGGAGGAGCCGGTGGCCGGTGGGTCTTCTGCAAAATCAGTTGGGATGAAGTTCCCCAGGTCTGCGATCTGCCGGGTTCGGAGATGGCAGTGGCCACCCAAACCACTGGCCCCATGTGGGGAGTTAATACACATGTCACATATTAATATCTTGATTATATTGTTACTCCAAGAATTGCCCCAATTCTTACTTAATGATTTTCTATGGACTTCAATGGATTGCTTTTTCGGTGGTTTCTTCCACGCTTAAATTCACCGAGAAAACACGTGCTCGGCTCTCTCCCTGCCAGAACCATGGGTGAAACCACCAGCGCCACGGAGGCCATGGCACCCTGCCAGCAACGCCACACTGCTGGACCACCTCAAAGCCTTTTCAATGGCGCTGATGGCGCCTGCACCACTCACCAGAGACGCCTCAGCCTGCGGAGCCCGCGGCTTCTGGTCTTGAAACCAACGGTCCAAAATGTGCGAAATCAAAGGTATCACCTAATCACCATGTTCAAGAGATGATTCTAATTATCTATATGCAAGAGGTGATTGCTGCAGAGAGGGATAAAGGAGGGATGTACTCACTAGAAGCGGAAGTCCGCGAGTATCTCCAAAACCCATGTTTTGCAGGTTCTGGTGTGTTTTCCAGCGTATGGACGTCAATAATTTGAAGGATGCCCTCCATCGCCCGCTGAGTTCAGCTTGATTTGCTGCATGGGTGTCATCCCTCTTCAATTTCACATGGAACGCAATCATGTTCCAAGGACCCCAAAATTTCAAAACACCACAAAGAATCGAACTACACTCAAACACCGGAAATTCATGGAAATTCAACATCGATCCACCCAACAAAACAAGAAACTCATGGAAAATCGATCCCCTAAAACTTTTGGAAAATAGATTTAAAAAAAAACACATATCCTCACTTCTCCCTCTAAAGTCGCATCTCACCGTGCTAGAGCCCGAAGCTCCACTCCCAGCGACCTCGCCGGACTGCAGCAGGTGTGTTGCTCGTCGCCATTGGCCTCGTTGATAGTTCCGTGATAGTTCCATGTAGAAATACGCAAAGGATGTCCATTGATTTTCCAATGGTTTGATTCAGGTTTCAACTTCAGGGTTTAGGTTTTAGATGGTTTTAGGGTTGGCATGGGTTGGAATTTTAGAGCTCGAGGGTTCAGGTTTCAAAGTTCCTTTCGATTGGGCGAGGAAACCAAAACAATATCAGATTTTCTGCATTTTTCTGCAGTATGCAAAGCTTTGCCGGCAATCCTTGCGGCGGTCGCCGGCCTTGCTGTTCACAAGCAGAAACCGCAGCACTGCAGCTGATGCTGTCGGGCTTGAGGGTCATCTGGTGACATGACCGCCATTGACTGCCCATGAAGGGGACAACAACTGGTTGGTGGTTTCAACCCCTCTGAAAAAATAGTCAGTTGGGATCATTATTCCCAACATATGGAAAAATAATAAATGTCCCAAACCGCCAACCAAACAACCATTTTTGGCAGCTATAGTGGTCTGCAAATGGACATACCATTTGAGGCCCTGAAAGATGAAAAAAACTGACGCTTGAGATCACAGTAACTCTAGTACTGTAATGAAAGCAAAACAAGTTTGAAACCACCAACTTACATTCTAGATGGTTAAAATGATCCCCGAAACGATCAACCGGTGATTTTCAGAGTCAGTTAATTTACCAGAGGACACAAAAAATCTCTACTTTCAGTGGGATTCACTTTTCTGCGTCTTTTCTTTTTAAACCAAACACCAGAAGCGTCACCTGCAGCATTTGCGTGAGCATCGGTAAAGCTCGGCGCCAATAGCCCACCTATAGACCGGGTCTCAATGCACCCAACCCCCCTGGCCCAATCTGCCAAGCTTGGATACCCAGCAATGAAAGGTACACCCCTTTGTAGCCCTTCAAGGTACCCCCCAGTTGATCCAAGAAAAAAATGGTCATTCCAGAATTTGGGAGGAGCAGCGAAGGAAAAAAAGGTGAACTTAGCCAGCGCCATTGTTTTCAAAGCACTATACCCTCCTGCAGAGTAACATAGATGTGGAAAAGCCACAAGATTTCTAGTATTAGTGCCCCACATCTGTTTGTACGTTTGGCCCAGGCTTCAAAAATCATCACATATAATGATTTTTAAAATGATTTATCATGATTTACTGATATATCTATCTACTGATCTACTGATCAAAAGATCTATCTATCTGTCTGTCTCTGTCTGTCTATCTCTATCGCCATCTCCGAGAGTTTAGCCCATCCAACTAGTTCGATCTACCTTCTCCACCGCGCTGATGGCAGCATTGAGGCTAACAACCTCGGCGAACGTGGCGATTTCTGCAGAACTCCTTGGGGGGGGTTCAAACTTCCCCAGCTTATGGAGGTTGTTGTGGGATACCATCTCCAGTTGTGGGTTAGGAATGGGCATAGCCATGTACATCCAACATCAATTGGAATGTGAAGCCTCAACTATGGCGACACCTGCACCCACTTCTTAACTGGAACTGCACCCCACTTCGAACCTTTGTGGAAATTGAAGTAAAACTCCCATAAGGGGGGAGTATCAGCCATTCCATTTGGGGCAACTGGTACAATGATTGTTGAATTAGAACTGAATGATGTTTGGAAAGATCTTCCTTATCAATCATCATTCATCTGCGTTTGTTTGAGACTAGGGTACCCAAATCCACCCTATTGTTTGAAACCTGATTTGCCCCAACAATGAACACAAGGCAGTGTTTACTGCAAGTCAATGGGCTGCCCATTCTGGAAGAAACCGCAAGGACCTGATGGCCTTAGAACATTAATGTTCCAGGGAAGAAAGTCATGGTTTCCTCCACATCTTCATTTAATTGCCAATCCATAGATTATCTCAGAATGTATTCCAGAATATCCCCCATCTATTCCAATTATATCTAAATAGCACCCCCCCCAAAAAAAAAACATCCCAACTAATTGGTGGTTTCAAACCCCCTGAGAGATATTAGTGAATCGGAAGGATTATCCCATATATTATGGACATTAAAATTCATGCTCCAAACCAGGAATCAGATTATATTAGGGATTTACCAATGGGAATATAAAAAGGAATCTAATGATTTATGATAGTTTTTTGTCTGTTTACCAAAGGGTAATCCCAATGTTTCCAATGATTTATGATGGTTATGTTAGTTTATGATGGTTATGATTCCATTTGTTCAAAAAAAAACGCCACATCTCCGAGATCTCCTCGGAGCGCCACGTCACGGTCGTCGACATCGTCGCGGCGAGGAGATGCATTGACTGGAGCCACTGCACCGCCTGGAGAACACCAAGGCCGCCTATGTTAAAAGAGGTTTATAGGTCCATGGGGCCCATGGCCCATCTATAGATGTATTATATTGATGTTAATGATTGTTAATGTTTATGAGTTGATGTTCACCATTCCAGCTAGTCTCAGCTAGATCGATAGTTCATATCATTTATATCCACCATAAATCCTACAAGTCACCTGAACTAAAGCGACTAGCTTCTGTGCTGAACTCCATCCCTTGACCCTCTCGTAATTTACAATAGCTATGGACACTTTTCAATGTCTAGAATGATTTACCCATGAAAATGGTGACTTTGCATGGCTGTGTTCAATTACCAGAGGGTACACTAAAGGGGATGAGGTCAGATTATACCAGCTACCAACTGTCTAATGTGGGTTGTAACCATCCAACATTGGTTGAACACCAATGATACATGCTGATGATCCCATCCACCAGTATCCACCATATACAGTAACACATGCCCAAAAACATACCCCTGATAATGGATCTGGTACCGAACCAGAACCAGGGTTTCAAAGGAAGTCTTTGATATTAACAGAAGGGATTTCCATTGAAAAATCCACTGGGACGGTTGGTTTGGTGGATTTCCTCACAATGCTCATAGATTAAAAAAAAAACATCTGAAAAAGAGATTGGGCACTAACTACCATCATTTACCATCATTTACCATCCGGTCATGATGTTTTGTTTTACATCCCTCATTGGTCTGGGCAGTTACCGCAGTTCTCGCCTTCTCCAAGGCTGTGAGCGTCACAGCCACAGCGTGGCTGCCCTGGTGATTGGGGGAAAATCATGGGGAAAAGACGATTTTTATCTATAAACTATCTACAATATCACCTATCGGTATCTACAGTATTTGACAGTCTGATAAATAGATGTAAATAGTTATCATCTATATCTCCGGTTATAGATGGGATTCAAAACTATCTATAGGTATGAGGCCATTATTTCATCTAATATGTAATATGTATTGCGAAAATCATGGACAATAACCTGTAGAGTAGATGGAACAAGAATGATGGAACATAGGGGATTGAACCAAGAAAACGATCGCTAAATTGGTTTGGTTCCCTTGGTAAATTCGTTTGGGTTCTTGGTTTTTGATGAATGGTGGTATACCTACCCCTCTGAAAAATATGAGTCAGTTGGGATGATGACATTCCCAATGCACGGAAACATAAAACATGTTCCAAACCACCAACCAGTTTTTGATGGTTTATAGAGATATAATTATCAGTAAGCAACAGGCATAAGTGGGGGCCCCGTCTTGTAGGAAGATATCATGGACATAAATTTCTGGACAAATAACCATCATACCGTAACATACCTATGAATCCCATGATGGTTGATGATATGAACCGGGTTGCTCCCAACCTCCCAGATACAATAGGGGGAAAACTAGGCAATTGAAGAGGTAAAAGGACTTTTTGTCCTCCCCTTGTGCCTATCATTTACAGTATAATACCTATATACAGTGAGTTGGAGCAACCCTGTGGGATGTTGGTCAAACTAGTTGAATTGAGGTCAACCTTATCCTAAGTTGAATATACTGTGAGAAGAACTTTGATTCGAGTGCAAATGTTGTTCGCTTTATGCCCCAGCTCAGTACAATATTGTCTTGCTGATCTCCTGCCAGGCCAAGTTGCAAGAATATCACATTTGAAAACACAAGATAATGAACATACAGCTTGCACCGCCAACACAAACTGGGATACACCTTGAACATTCTTGAAGAAACAATTATGGTAGCCGGTACCGTGAATCGAGGCAACTACCTTAATTCGAACATCTACCGTATCCTGCCAAACATGCAAAAAAAATATGTGAACCTACTTACTTCCATCAAATGCAACCAATCTGCCCTTGAAATCAGCTGTTTCGCTGAAACCACACCACAGAGCAGGCTGTCTTTTCTTGGGCTCTGGCCGGTGTCACAGGAAAATGAAGCGCATTCATCGCCATGGCCTGTCAACACATCGTCCCGTACCCCATAAACTACGTTGGTTTATATGCAAAACTAGGTTAACTCAGTTTAATGGTAACCAGTAGTAATTGGTGATAATACCAGCTAACTAATGGTAGTATAACTTGTTTATATATGTTTAATGGCGATTATACCAATTATACCTGTAGTTAGCTGGATAATAAAACAAGCGTG
>CAMXCT020005146.1:397448-465828 GCA_947184155.2 Cladocopium goreaui
GGGGGTCATGTTCCATGTGCCACATGATCTGTCATTTCTGGGCACTGCTTGAAGGATACTGGTTACTGACCCTGGTGATTGCAAGTCCCCAATTCATGACTTACAGTAATATGTATAAATGGATACCGTGGTTACTAAACTAAACCATTTGTTCAAGTGGGTAAGACCCATGCTATTGGCTAGTCATATCCGGGATAGATACCTCAGTCAGTTATCTGCAGCAACCCCTAAAAAAGATAGAAAAACAAACTCCCACTAAACTAATGATAAATTACTTTTCTATCTATCTGGGGTTTACTTACCATACAGCAGTGGTTCTTCAATCCGGGCGAGCATCTGCGAGACCCCGAGGAGCAAATTGCCACGGAAGAAGCCCAAGGCACCTGACAAGTGCCAAAGGTGAAAAAAGTCGCGGCTTTTTACCCGAGGTTCCCTGTAAAACGACATTACCATTATTTATTTGGACAGTCATAGTTATACGGGAATAAATCGATAGTCATTGTTAATGGATTACTATGTAATGATGGAAAGGTAATGAAGCCGCAGCAAACGGACACATGACATTCCTCGAGCTGGATAATACCATCCATTATGTGCTTATATAAATTGAAAGGTGGTAAAATTGCCGCTTAAAATTACAGTAATGAATAATCATGATAAACTTTCCATGGGTATGACCTGGAACATAAATTCATATTACCCTCCGGTAATTTAACATAGCTATTGAACATTGCTATTTATATAGTTGATTTACCCATTAATAATGGTGATTTTCTATAGTCTATAGCTACGTTAGTTTACCAGAGGGTACATTCCCTGTTTTTCCGCCCCAGCCACGAAAGGGATTCCATGGGATTTCCCATATCACCTCCGGCAACCCTCCAAAAAGAATGTTTAACATTCAACCCTCCAAACGTTGAGAAAAAATTCATTTACAACAATTGTAGATACTCTCTGGTAATCAAACATGGCAATGGAAAACCCAATATTTTTTGTTGATTTTCCCATTAAAACCTCTATTCATAGGAGATTTCCAAGTGCCATGTTTGATCACCAGAGGGTATCCATGGTGGTTATTATTTGATCGATCCGCTGCCTCATTTACTACACGTAGCTAAAGAACAAATACATACGCACACCAAAAGTATCCCATCCATGCACAATCATCGTTACAAAAAGGTGGATAATTGTTACTAACATTTTGCTAGTGGTTAATAATTGATCAATAATGGTTAATATTTAATAATAAATGGTTGATATTCACTTACAAGTTGTTTATAATTTACTGTACTAGTAGTGGTTAATCATAAAAGTATACAAAAGTAGTGTATCCCATCCATGTTTCATGATGGCTAATGGCTAATCATGTTCGGTGCCTCCGGGGCACTTCCCCGCGCCTTGCCATGTGCCACGGGCTCGCAGAGCTGCACTACAGTGGAAAGCATTCGGTTCCAAGGCCTGAGCAAAACAACAACAAGGTCATGGCATGGTTCACCAAAGAATATCAAAACATAACAGTTTAGAACCTCTTTGTAAAATCGTAATAAATCGAAGAAAAATAGATGGTTTCGAACCTCTTAGTTAAAATCGTAATAAATCCAAGAAAATACGTGTTCTTTTTAAAACATTGCAATATATATATATATACATATATATATATATGTTTGTGCAAATATAACTAACTACAGTATATACTTATAATCTTATACCAGTTTATATTATCATCATAAGTGATTTATAGTGATTTTGTTCTTGGAAAACCATGGGTAATGTGATCTAAGTCTATATCAGTTTCCACCCACCATCCCACCTGCAACAGCACCAAATCAAAGACCTCGAGGCCCCAACGCCACTGCTCCGCCTCACAAATGGATCCCACAAATTTTGTGGTGCTACTCGAAGTCATGTTGCTGGCGATTTGGGTCTCTGAAAATTGGGTATACCCGGTAAACCATGGTAAACCCGGTATGCCAAGATGGCAATTTGTAGAGGGAAACAACCGGTGCCCAACGCGGTGCCCAATGCGGTGCCCTATTTTCAAAGCAACGCGATGATCCCATCAGATAGCGTGTTCCATGTCTGTGATGGTTAACATCGCCTATACATCGCCTTGCTGATTGATGGAGACAATATTGAACCCAAAGACAAACGATCCACCCGTCTAGGTTCTGTGGCTATCGCAAACTTGGACACTACATTCCGTCGCATGATTCAAATATGTGCGAACATGTTTTTTAAACAAAGTCGGAAACTCTCATTGTCTGGGCATCCTCCATTTTGAGTCAAAATCTCTGTACAGTTCGCGTTTTTTTTCAAGTGTGGCTTCACCGAACCAAGCTACTGAAGTACTCTCACGGCCAGCATGGGATTCTCAAAGATATACATCACCCGTTGGATGAAAAAACAAACATGCCACTCATCATCCACTTGCTACGGTGAAATCCCAATGTTCCCCGTTTGATAATTTAAAACCTCTTTGGTGGTTGAATCATCACATGTTCTGGTCAAATGCCAATCTCTCAACAATGTCAATCCCCATTTCTTTACCTTAACCTTAACCACCACCTTTGCCAGTACAACCCCCATATACTGTAGTTCCCCGGGTCTCCCAAGGTTTGCCCATTAAAATTATATTACAATCCTTGCGCAACCAATCTAATCTTGACTTACCAATCAACAACAACTGTTGAAGAACCACAGTTCCATGATTCGGAGAATTTTGGCATAACAAACCATGTCTGTATGATCCCCAAAGTTGACCCTATGTGTTTGATGCTTGGATCATCTCAAATCCATTGTCTATTGGATATAACATGATATAACCAGACTTTCAATGGGATGCACCCACCAAGTCCCCCAGGCCTCCGCGCAGGCGTTCAGCATGGCTCCCAGCTGCTCTTCGTTGCTGTCAGAGCTCCACAGCTGTAGCCCCTCACGCCATCGACTGCGGCGACTGAAGGCAGTGGTGGCCACGGCAATACCTTAGCGGTGCAAAATGGTAGCTTTTTTGGTCATCTTCAATTTCAATGTAATTTTATGTAATTTTGATCAGCCAAAATGGATCAAAATGATGTGAATTTGATCACACATGCGGCACGTGCGATTTAACACGATTTAACCATCAAACATGTGGATTCAAATCGCTCGGCAAAAAGGCGAACAGATGTGGACTGTGGGTTTTGCAGAATCTTACCGTGAATAATTGGGATATCACCACCAAAAAGATGATTTTACCATTGAAACTAGGGATTGAACAATGAAGAATTGGGATTTAGCAATCAACAATGGGCATATGTCCCTCAAAGATAAGGATCTAGCCAATGAGATATGAACATTGGTCTGCCCAAAAATGACGGATACTCTCATATTTTGCGCTGTACGATAAACCTTGAGATTTGGAGGGGCCCTATTATCAGAATGGAGGAACGAAACTGGCTGGTGTCATATGTTGTACAAAAATAGTTACTAGGCTATTGGAATTGACCTGCATCCCCTGGTTAAAGTGTTACTTCGCCCTCGAAATGGTGACCAAAGAATGTCACTTTGAAAACTGACATTTCTGTATATTACTGTGTGCGCACATACCGATCATACTGCACATTTCATAACAGTAAAATCTCTGTCCAACTTGTGTCCCTTGAAAAAAAAGGTGCCCACATTATTGAGTGATTTGAGTGAAATCCATCGCTGATCCGCCTTCAAGTTGCTGATGGCGTCCTGCTCCACTGGAGTTTCCTTCAAAAGTTTCATTGTGCATTGCCTCGGTAGCGCAAGGTTGGGAGCTCAGGTGGCCACCAGCAGCACCTGATATCCAAAGGGCAAGTTGATACCCCTGAAAGATCAGCAAGATTTAGATATGCTGGGTAAGTGATGTGTATTCACCCAAACGAGGGAACCATTATCGAAATCAGTAATTCAGTAATTTAGATATAGCATGATATAATAGTATATTGCTAGCCACACCCTCAAAAGGTTAGGGAACGCCAAATAAATGTGCAAAATAGTGGCACATTTAAGCACTACAATCTTTTTGAGGGATTACTATACGTGACATATTTTACATCTCTGTACCGCACCAGCTGACCAGTCCAAGCTGCCACAGCACCGCTTCGCCCGCTGCCGTCAAGGCTTTGTTGAAGGTGCTGCTATCTGGCTGCACCCTGGCAGTGTAGCTGGAAACACAGCTGAAATCTATGTAACAATGTTGTATTATGGGTATACGACGTATATATATATATACTGGATATATATAAATATGTATGTATGTATGTATGTTTGTTTCTAGGATATCTCAAGAAATTTGTAAAATCAATTATTCTATTGGTTGATGCTTGATGTGAATAATATTGCCATCGTCAACCCATTTCGGATTTCAGGAGTGTACCTTACCAGGACACATGGCCATAGAAACCAGCCGTTTTGTTGTGGAAGCACAATTTGGACAAACAAATTGTCTTTGTTTTGCTGCTAAATCCATGGTTGTCTGTACTTCGATTTGCCCTTAGCATCCTTATCATCCTTAGACCAATGACCAATCCATTGCGATTCCAAGTCCGAGCTCATCACCCCCACCTCAATCTCACCATCTCCTCAAAAAGCTTCAGCGCATCCCACCAACGCGCGGCCCTCATGTTGCAGAAGTAGCTGATGGAGTCTGGCTGTAGCCCAGTCCTGTGAGCCAGTATCTGCATGTGTTCAATGTGCGGCGGTACTTGGAAGCGTCAGTCCAAAGACGGAAACAATACGAAAAAAGTTGGAAAAATATATGGCCCATTGGGGATCATCATCCCAACCAGAAACAATGCATTTTGGTTTTAAAAAAAACTAGAGAAAACAATGGATTTTCCCATGAAATTGCCTGCGAATTTCCCAACCAATCCATAGAGGCTTTCAACCCGTCCAGCTCCAGCCAAGCTGCGGCAAGTGTCGAAGCAGCCACTGAGCCAGTGGCCAATGGCCAGACTTGTCACTTGCGCTGATGGCAGTGTTATAGCCTGAGATCATGGTGATGAACTAAGTCATTTATTCACTTACGGTTAGCTGGTTAGCTATGGAAAATCTACCGTAGCTAAAGCAGCTAAATGATGCCTGAGATCATCATGTTCCCCAGGTTGGTCCAAAAATCGGCCAGCAACCTGGAGAGCAAAAACTGACATGGTTGGTATCCCCATTTCACCATAGTATTCTAGCCATGGTTGATGGTTTACCCATTCATACAAATATATACATATATATATATATATGGGTGACATTATGGTTTACCCATGGTTTACCTAAGTATCTTACCCATTAATATATAATTATATATATATCATGGTTAAAAGAATAAAAACATCCTTCCAGTGTTGGCAATTTGGTCTTTCCCAATGAAATTCATCCATCATCCCAGTTGCTGCTTGACCCAGAATGTTCACCGGATCTATTCCCCATATTCCCACCACTTTCTCTCGGTCAAAGCATTGGTTAAAGCACCAACTTCCTTGGTTCAATCGCCGCTTCTTAAAGCATGTTAAAGCACCATCATCGTTGATGAAACCACCATATTTGTTGCTTAAATTTCCACGTCCCGAAGCGGCTCCGACCAGAAGACCCTTGGACCAGGAACTTACGAGGCTCGCAGACAAAGCCACCTCCGAAATGGCGTGGAACAGAGCCATGGCCAGCTGCCAGCGACCAAGTTTCCTGATGCAGTGGCCCAGTGGCTAGAAACCATAGTTAAAAAACATTGCTTCTATTTGATGCTCAAGTGGAATAATATGAACTAATAATAGACAGTGGATATCGGTAGATAGTCCTATCAGCAATATGTGTAGATACATGAACTGGCTGATCTGACTCCCACAATCTTATAATATCTATAATATTCAATTTAATAGATACCCAGCATCTGGAATAACTGAATGGATTCATGAACTAATGGTAGATACACGTAGCTTTTTCTGGTCACAAGTATGCACCAGGCAAAATTAGGCCGGGCAATCCGTGCTAGAACACCACTATTTTTAGTAGGGAGGTATATAACCTATATATCCATATCATCTAGAAAAACTGGTACCACAGCTTTGTTAAATTACCGGAAGGTAGTAAATGGCTAGAAACCATATAGCACAATCCAGTTATAGATAGATGAAACATCACCATTTACACCAGTTATAGAAATGACGTAAAACACCGTCGGAGAAAATCATAGGTCATACTTGGGGGTGCGTCCCACAAGCTGACGAGATGAACGGAATGTGAATGGCTTGGAAAGCGCCAATCTGCGGGCTCAGCTTAGGATTAAGGTCCTGCAATATGTAGGTCTTTGCATAGCCCGAACAACCAAAACAAGCTTTTTATGCGTAGAAACATGATGAAACATGTATTAATTGCGCTACTTCCTTCACGACTAACACCTTCGGAGTTGCTGAGTCACTGAGTCACGACTTCCATCTGGCTCTATGGCTTCCATCCAATCTTCAAGTGGGCCGAAAAAAATACATGGCTGTTTTGACGACTTCATCATTCCTCCCGGGGGTGTAGATCCAGCTATAAAATGAACATGGTATACAACCATATAGTTACTTAATGTTACTTATACTTATTGATACTTATTGCGATTATATCCCAATTTGATTGCTTTTCTAACCAAGTTGATACTCATTCATAACCTGAACTGCACTCCCAAGTTCTCAAGTTCGTCCCACGATGTCATGTCTTCTTTGATCACCCTCTGATAATTCAACATATAGCTCTGGAACATCACTGTTTTATTAGGCACAACGATAAATGGGCCATCTGAAACCTGCGGCTATTCGGGGATGATTCGTTGATATTCGTTGAATCCCAACCACCGTTTCTGTTGGTTCAATCACCATTTTCCATTGATTTCCTATGGTTTTCCTATGGTTTCTTATGGTTCCCCCTGATCTATCCGCCCCATGACGCCCCATCCCTTTTCGGCTACCCCGGAGGCCCCGGAGGCCGACCGAATCGACCGCACCATGCGTCTCTGCCGCGCTGATGGCCACATTGTGATGCACCACGTTGCTCTGCAGCTGCGCGAAGCGCAACTGAAACCTGTGCTACCATCTGGTTATGACTAACATAGCCATAGCCATGGAAAATCCCTCATACATGGAGGTTTATAGCTGGGAAAATCATAAATGGGCCATTTTCCATGGCTATGTTAAATAGCCAGAGGGTAAGTGAAACCGCCCCAGGAGCCTCGGGAGGGGGCTACTACCCCATAACCCCTCCAAGATATCACCATTTTAGTAATTAAGAAAAAGAACTATTCGCCAACAGCGACCAACCAATCAGCTGGTGCTGCTGCCGGACTTTAAACCAAGGGGCTATAATGGACTGATATCGTCTGGAATGCGGGAATGGGATGCTAATTCATAGTTTATAAAAAAGATACTGTGTAATTTCCCCATTCCCTACGCACCAGTGTGGACATGTATCGGAATATACCGGTAATTTGTTACATGTTAGCGATCTGGAAAACCATTTGTAATAGATTAATCGGTTAATCATCATGAATCATCAATCATCCACAAACGGGCAATTTTACTGTAGATATATTAGCTTGCCATTGCCAAAGGGTATATGAACACAATAAAACATATGAACATATTACCTACCAATATAGAATGAGAGTGATATTGCTGAATACAAAAAAACAAAGATAACTACCAACCCAAGAATGCTTGGGTGAACGAGGATCGGGGACCCCTAAATCATCCAAACTGAGTCACTAGTAGATAAAGGGAACACCATTATGAGTTTAGGGTGCCCTCAGAAAATAAGGGACACCCAAATCACCAAATTCGAGATGGTGGTTGGTTTGGATGATCTGGGATTTCCCCAGTCCCCTTCAAACCTGCCCCCTTGGGTTCGAGAGAAGGGCATCTGTCCAAAATGGTGCTTGCATATAGCACTGAACAATTTTGTCTAATATCACGTTCTATCCATTTCAGTCTAATATGAACAATTCCATCCTTCCTATCGTTTTCTATCCATTTACGGATGGCAAGTGCCATAGTTTTCTCATGCAATCTATCGTTTTCGGCCATGTCTGACTGCAGTGCCGCCCCATCCCCCATCAGCCACGGAACAACAAGCACCACGTCGAATGGCTTGATGCTGATCTGGCCTCAGCCCAGTGGAGTTAGGACATGGTTGGAAAGCGAGATGCGCAGCCCGAAAATGCACTTCACCATCTAAAGGTACTTAAGTTTGACTCACCACAAAGACTAATCCAAAGAAAGCACGGGGAACCCCGCGAACCCCTTAAAGACCTTAGACATGGGGTCCCAGTCAGGTGATGCTGTTTAACATATCATAAAGACTGCCCAGCTGTGGGGTTCCCTATGCTCATCCCAATGGGAGAACATCCCCAAGATATTGCTGCAAAAGGACTCAGAACATGTTAGAACAACATAAAAAAAAGCACGGTCCTTTTTTTGATTCGTGACCCATTTGCATTGAGGTTAAGGCAATGATTCATCCCAAGTATCAGGCCTTTTGTTTTTGCCTGAGCCTCCCAAGAAAAACATCCGTGGGGCAGTGGGGTCCTGGGTCTTCGCCACCAAAGGACATGTTTCTGCAAGAGCTCAGCCGCCTCTTTTGGTTGAAGCGCCTGGAGCTGCATCCCAGTTAGCAAATGGTTTATGCTTACAACATATTATAACCCATACTCATACTGAAATAACTGACAAATATATAATTATATCATCAGTTATATTATATCATATATATTGTATATCATGTTATATTATAGCCCATAGCGCCATAGAACTGATATCACTGATGATAATCCGATTTATGTTTGGGTGTCAGGACCAATTAACATCATTGAAGTGACTGGCATTAACTGGTCGATCTTGCGCCTGTGTTGGACGCATGGCTCGTCGGGCGCCATGGCGACAGCGTCTTCCGCGCCGTTGGGCGCGAAGAGATGACGCGAAGCGCGTTGCAGTTGGCCGATGTATGGGGCAAATACATGTGTATATAGGTATATGATGGTATATCTTGCATATCTATGGGTAAATTGTACTATTTCACTAAGCTCAATTTTTTTTGGCGCACAATGGGGATTCCCCTTGACCATTCCAGTGAGGTCACAGTGAAAACACTGACGTGACAACACTGCATCATCTTTTGAAAGGAAAGAACGGAGTAGCACTAATGCCATTGGGCCATGATAGTTATGTTGATAGTTTAGGATTATGTATAATTAATCACTGTGTATCACCGTGTTAAGATATGTTAAGATATGTTTATGTCAACAATCGTTGACATCAATATTGACATTCAAAAACAGATTTGACTTTGATGGTATACTAAGCTACCTGAACAACCTTGAACAATCACAAGGTCAAAACCATACGCGCCGCAGCTGGCCAGGCTGCTGTATCTGCACCATGCTGCACCAGATTGAAACAGTCATGTTCTTACTGCCCCTATGGATCCAAACACCTCCTGAGAAGGTACGAAGAAAAAAAAGTCATAGCCCAGTCCCACTTCCTAAGAAGGTACAGTACGGCTGGATCCATAGGGTGCTTGGATCCATAACCATAATCCAGCGATCCTCCCGAAATTTATGCATGAATTTCTGTCTTACTTGCCTGGCCCGAATCCTTTTGGCGGGCTGAACCCAACATTGCTATGCGAAATGCAAAATGAACAAAATGGACAACATGAACAAAATGAACAACATGAACAACAACAGCTTGTGTTTCTTCATGTCAACATTTTTGCCATCCGAGCCATCCCACTCGGCAAGTGTTGGCACATGGCGCGCCGACCTCGTTGTTAATTTCAAAGAGGGCCTTGCGTGGCACCTGCAAGCGCGGCTACGGACGTGACGTGCTGGGGATGCTGGAAGTGATCAGGCCAAATGGCTAAAACGAACGGGAACATATTTTTTTGGGGGGTGTTGATGTATAAACCCAGCAAACTGCAGTTAACTACATCGTGATATGTATCATAAACCAATTATAAACCATAGTTATTGGAGTTATCAAATCATAACCGTAGCAAAATCTGGACTTCAACTTTTCCAAATCCAAAAAGAAAATGGTATTTGCCCCAAAATGGCGAAAGACATTGGAGAAGACCAAGCGATTTTTGACCAGGTTTTGGAGGCCAATGGCTGTGGAATGCAAAGACACACACACACCCTGGATCAGTAGAATAAAAATGACGGTGTTTGCTTCTGTTTTTGTTTAACCTCCGATAGATTATACATGAATATTGGTTATATATGGTTAATATATACTGTATATATATATATATTATGTTGGTTCATGATATTCACAGTATCACCTTAAGTTACCGAGTGTTCGTTATTTAGATACCTAAGACCTACCAGTTGCAGCGAACGGAACAGACCGAGCGACTGTGGCGTCACGTTGGACCTGGGGGTCGTTGCTGCGCCGGAGCGTAGGGACAACCAGAAAATATATCAACATACCACCATTCGCCATAGGAAAAATGGGTTTTGTACATTGCCAATCTGAAAAAAACAACAGATTCAACTGTTAGCTGTTTAGTAGATACACAACATTCTGTTTTCCTATAGAGCAAAAGATTCCTTTGGATTCAACTATCCGTCCGGTTGATTGACCTACAGCGGAATGGGAAGATATTGGGATAATCACGAATATCAACACGACCATTCGCATTCTTTTAGAATCATGGGCTATCATGGGATATTCATATATATATATGAATAAATTGGGATTTTTTTTTATATAATGGGAACAAACCAATATATTTATATTACATAATATATATAATATTATAATATATATATAATATTATAATATATATATATATATATATTATATTATAATATTATAATATATATATATATTATAATATATATATATATTATAATATATATATATAAATCAATATATCATAGTGGGAGATAATATAACGATATGCCTAACGATCATGTGGCTCAAAATGCCTAGCGAATATGCGAATAAATATGGCTGCCCATAGCTCCGAACTCAAACCTGAACATCATCATCTCTCGGAAAAAATAACACCATGACCTTTTAAAAGGGTGGTTTACCAGAAAAAAATGGGCCAAAGATAAACGATGATAAACATTGAGAAACCTCAATAATGATGGCATAATACAAGAATATACAACAATACTTTGAACATCGTTGTGCAACAATAAGGTCATTGTTAAACGCGATATAATACACCAGAAATATAACCGAGGCATTTCCAAACAGCAGAGGCACGGTACATCTAGCATGTGAACATGGTTGATAATATGGGGCAATGATCCTTGTCAGTCTGATGATCCGATATGGGCTAATCTATTTTTTTAAATAAATATAATCGAATCATAGTGAGCGTATCATACATATTAGATAATACGACATGTATCTGGTTGGTTCCAATTGCAAAAGACAGAAACAAGAAGAATATCTACTACAGTATAGCCAGCTAATCTCACATACCCTATTACCCTCCCTAAAAAATGGCTTAGTGCTTAGCTGGTTGGTTTCCTCGGAACAGGCCATCACCGGCAATGCCAAGCAGCCAAGAGCTTCACCACCGCGACGTGACATCTTTGGATGGCCTTAGGATCCAGCATGCTGGGAAAATCACATCAAATCACCAATGAATTCCGTCATGATTGTAATTCAATAGATTGATTTAATAAGGGACACATATATACATATATATATATATATATATATGGGAAGAAATAGGAAACTATTGGTTTTGCAGCCAGTTTGGTGAGGGGTTCCAACATGTTCCAACGTGATCCCTGAAACCCATTCCCTCCTTGAAACAGTTGGGCATTGCCAGCCGGATACATCACTTCCCACATTGGATCCTCCAGCATCACAATCTTCAAAGATTACTCAGTGGTTTTGGTTTTACCTTAGCCCATCCCAAACATATAAACCCGTCATCTCAACCAATCATCCGTTTTGTATGGTTCAACAAAAAAATATCTGAACACTCTCTTTCACAAGATCATCATTGGTTATCAGTTATATTTCATGGTTTTATACCCACAACATCCTCATATTTTCGGTTGTGCCCCCAAGTTTAATGTTTGTTGGTTTTTAAAACAATCGGAAATAGTTCGATATATCTACCATAAACCATAGTTATTGGAGTATGGATGGTGAAATGCATCATCGAGGCGCGCATTAAAGCGGCCTAGGCACGTCCCTCAAAGGTGATGAACCTCCCTCCCTCTGCAAGCGACGCGTGTCCTGACTACGGAGGAAATGGGGGCCACGGGAAACATGTGGAAAAACAGGGAAAAGATTGAACCAGTGGCAAATATAAATAATATTGTATATTATAATATAATATTTGTATCTCATATAATATAATATTTATTATATATATATATGTATTATATAGATATAATAAAAATATATTATACAAGATATTAGATAGATTACTGGTAAAATCCTTCCAAGCTGCCCACATTGTCCAGCCATGTCTGGTTCCCAAAAGGTAGGAAGCCTGGGTTCTACTGCAAGGGACTGGATTTTCCATGGTTTTCCCGCATGAGCCACGGGCCAAGCGAGGCACATATTGAGCTCCGGTTTCGATCAAGACCTGCACCACTCAAAGTGGCGCAGGAATCGACAGAGCACATGGGATGCATCGTGCTAACTCTTGTGAGATTCATATGATTTCATATGTTTCAATGTGAGAACATGTGAAAACCATCAACCAGAAAGTCATCAAAGGGTTCTTCCTCGCCCCATGAGCATGTTCCACCGTCAAAAACATTTGACTTCTGCATCTGGAAGTTCCTCATCCACTTCCAGAAGCAAGGTCCCAGAATGTCCCAGTGAGCCAAGAAAAACAAACATTTATAGATAGATCGATGGATAGATAGATAGCTAGCTAGATAGATAAAATGGTTGGGAATCCGCATATCTTAGTGGGGGGTGGCAAACATTCATGGGTTTTCCAATTTTTGATAAAGACCAGTTGGCTTTCAGGCGCGCAAAAATCCCACAAACAACCCCAGGAAAACTGACACGGAATCCAAACAAATGAATGGGCTCTGGTGACTTGCCATGCGATTTTTTTTCCATACGTTTCGTCTCAATACCCTGAGGTCATCAAACATGGCTGGCCGGCTGGCCGGAAAACCACCGCGAAAGGTGGATGCAACCCATGGAGAATCCAATATATCCAGCTCTCGAACTCCAAGATTTGTCCATATGTTCTTCGTAATTTATGTATTTTCTGGGTTAAACAAATTTATTTGTTCTTTTGAATCAGGTGGTTTTGAGGAATCTTAGAACCTTCCATTGCCAAGTGCGTTATTTCCACTTATTTGCCTCGATTTTCTACCTGAACATGGGTCATTTTCCACTCTTGTCCACTTTCCCAAGTCATTTTTTTCTGGCAGGTTTTGGACGTGCATCTTCCACTTGCAAGTGCGGTTCCAATTATTTCAGTAGAGTCAGAGAGATTTCACCGTAGTTAGAGGGGTCACATCCCAACTTTTTGGTTGGAATTACTTCACCACGGTTGTAGCATGTTGTAGCCATAAAAGTAGAGATGACCCCCCAGTTTTTTTGTTGGTGAACAAACCCATTGACCAGTTCGATATAACTATCATAAACCTTACTTATACCAATGAAAAACAAACATTGAAATATGTATATATATATATATATATTAATTTTGAATCATTATCAATCCGTTTGCCCCCCATTATTTCCATGGTATACATGCACATATGTATATATATATATATGCATAGTTAACCCCATTGTATCCCCATTTCACCATAGTTTTTTTACCCATGGTTGTCGTGCCACCGTGCCTCCACAACCTGATCATGTCCCATGCGTGCAGCCACGTGCAGCGGCGTCAACAAATGCTCAGGCCGGTCCTCGTCTAGAACGTTGATGCGGTTGGAAAGCCCGAACTGAGATATCTTAAATGGATGCATCAAGACCTAAAATTGACAATAAATACACTATATACATTTAGAATACAATAAATACACATGCAAATGCATGTGTGCAATAAGATGCCTATGGTAATATATATATATGTACAATAATATGCATATGGTAACAAATATATATATATATATATGTATATGTGTGTGTGTGCATGCCTATAAATTATGTATATATGTGTATACATAAGTATATATATATATACACACATATCTACACATATTATGTGTGTTGGATCCCATCACTTCAAGGGGCATCCCTGTGTCGCTCCCATGGCTCAACTCGAACACGCTCCTGCCAAGGGGACGTGGTCTCGATGTCATAGGCGGCGCTGCGATCCAGCAGCAACGACACCTTTAGTTTCAAACAAATAGTTTCCTAATTGATTTTTTGGGGGTACTAAATTTGGTGGTCAAATACTTTCTTTTAATCTTACCTACATAAATCTCTCTCTCTCTCTCTTTTTCCCCGCTAATATATATATATACATATACATACATAGGTATACACATGTTCATGATCATTTTTAAAAGTTAATCAGGTTTCTTATGTTTTGGGGTGGTATAATTAAATTAAATTCGGGTGCAGATGTTTTTGTTTTTTGTTTTTCAGTCTGGGGCACTTTTCCTGGCTATTTGCTAGGTTTTGGAGCAAAAACTAGTACTTTGCTGAATTTTGGAGCTAAAATTTGCCATTTGCATTGTTCATCAATTGTTGAAGCACAACCGTGTTAGGTCTAAATAGTGGCATTGGATGCTATCATAGTTTTAGATGGTTTAGGGTTTACTTAGAGTTGGTTTAGGGTTGGTTTAGGGTCGTTTAGGATTGGTCTAGGGTTTATTTAGGGTTTATTTAGTTTTGGTTTAGGGTTTATTCACGGTTGGTTTAGGGTTTATTTAAGGTTGATTTAGGGTTGGTTTAGGGTCTATTTAAAGTACGCTGAGGGTTGGATTAAGGTATATGTAGGGATAGAAGGTGTGTATAGAAAGTTAGATAGATAGATAGCTAGCTAGCTAGATAGATTGCTTGATTGATTGATTGATTGTTTGATTGATTAGATAGATAGATAGGTCAATAGATGGACGCATGGATGAATGGATGGATGGATCGATCGATCGATAGATAGATTCGATCGATCGATCGATGGATAGATGGATAGATAGATAGATAGATAGACAGATAGACAGATAGATAGATAGATAGATAGATGGATTAGATAGATAGATAGATAGATAGATAGATAGATAGATAGATAGGTAGGTAGATAGATAGATAGATAGATAGATAGATAGGTGAAGCATGGAAAAGCATGGTAAAGCCACAAAAGCCACAAACCTACAAAAGCCACAAAAGCCAGGCTGGAAAGCACAAAAAAACATCCGAAAAAAAAAACACCCAAGAAATAGCCCGCCGTTAAATGGTGACCAAGTCTCCGATTTACTTAGTTGATGTTCAGATTCCCGCAACAAATATTGAAAATCAGACCAAGTTCAGGGTCCATGTCATTAGAACATGCCCATTTTGAAAAGGACTTTTATATGCTTTGATATGTCGGAATCACGTGGTGTCAACTCGACACAGAGCGGCCTAAGTCGAAGCTATGGACGTTTGTGGGGATGGTTGGGATGGGATGTTGAACCAGCATGCCAGGGAATATATATATATATAACTATATGTATATTATATTCATAGAATTTTAATTACTATTCTACTTCTAATTATTTTGCATTACACATAAAGTTATATACTGTATTATGTATGAGAGATAGCCTTATAGCCTCCAGCTCGCTACCAGTGACCATCAGAACCGCCATCCCTTTCACCACCTCAAGTGACAACTCTGGCAAGGTTTGTTGGTTTCATGTTGGCTTCACATGTCTCTTTATCATGCGTTATATTTTTTCCCAACACAAAAAAGTATACTTTCCCTATGTTTCCCTGAATCGTTGCCATCCCTCAGGCTGCGCCCATTTTATCAAAGAATATCAAAGAACAGAAGTCACAGCCAAGTGGCAATGGTGCTGTAGCCATTGAAAGCCGCCTCACTTCAGGGCCAGGCATGGTCACACTGGGCCTATTGTCTTTTTGGTTGCTGTATTTGACTGATTTGGTTCCACTGATAGATGCTTATAGCATCTTATAGCTTTCATTTTGGGGAACCCACCACCATTTGCAGATCTTTGTTGGTTGCAACCTTGGACTCAACTTTTTTTCGCAAACCAATGCGGCGATTGTGGGCCGTGCCTGCCACAAGGCCGTGGCCCCTTGCGCATCGCCAAAGGTGCTACCAGAGCGTGGGTCCGCATCATGGTCCAATAGGTATCTGGACGTGGCTATGTCGGCTATGCAAAGGTAGAAATGTCTAGGATTAGCCTAGCCAAATTTATTTGAGAATAGCGATGAGGCAATATCTTGAGATTTGAATCGGCAAACAATCAAGTTTGAATCTGAGCATACATCAGGATGAATGCAACAAACTCTAGCAAACTTCAGATTTCAGTAGCAAACACGCACCCTCAACATCTCTTAAGTATAACAATCAGAAAAACATGAGCTGACCTAAGGCCTGCTGGAAACAACAATCTAACATCTGCTCACATTTAATATGATTTATGTCATTTCTTTTAGGTTCTGAGTTGGCTGATTAGTACGTCAACGGTGTCATGTTAACGACCGAGCCTCACAGCTTCCAAACTTCCACTGCAAATGGCATCGTGGATGGCCGGCCCCGACCACAACAGTCCTTTTCAGAGCTTCGACAACTCGAGATGGACAACCCCAGCATGTGGCCTGAAGGATTTGTTCGGGGATCTACAGTCCAAATCAGAACACATACCTGCCAAGTTCGGAGAGAAATTGGAAACCTGAATCAACTCAACCATCAATGTGGGAAAAACCTCCCAGGGCCCCAGGGCTGAATAACTGAAGCCAAGGCCTCTCTTTGGGGCCAAACAATATAGGACTATCCTTCTTTACAACACTTGATTTCTCCCATATTCCAGTGATGGTGGAAGGAAAAAGGAAAATCGAAGGGAACATGTACTGGTTCTTGATGGTCAAAACCTGAAAGAAGCCCCAAAAAAGCCAAAAAGGTATATCTATCCAAGTAATTCGTCACTAGTTTTGACTCGGATTTGATTGTTCTATATCTTTTTGAGTTTCTATTTCTACATTAATGTTTTTTCTGCCGTTTTTGGGAAGCAATCTGCCAATGCGAATGCCAAGATGCGGCTGCTTCCAGCGTAAAAACTGGTGTGTATCTCGAAGCCCTGGTGCGGCCGATTCAGGTGCCGCTTGCATCATGAAGGAGCTTAGGGTACTTGGTGGCTCATCCCACTTAGTAAGTGGGTTATAACCCCAGTTATAAATGGGATAAGTAGGGTTAATCCACTTATAATTGGGGTTATAACCCACTTACTAAGTGGGATGAGCCACCAAGTAGAGATCTCATTGGTGATTTCCATAAGTGGGGGTATCCCAATAGCTGGTTGGTCTTTAATGGAAAATCTCCGGGGCCCAAATGGATGATTTAGGGGTACCACATTTTAGGAATCGTCCATATTGATCTAGATAATTTGATGGTGGTATTTCATGGGATCCTGGGAGACATATGTCATGTGAGATATCAATGGACTGGTTTAAGGGGAAAATTACAGGAAAATACCCCATATTTAATGGGAACAACGATGGTTTCCGGTTAAGATTTTCCCTTAAACCAATCCATTGAAGATATGAAATTTGGGTATGTTTGATAAGGGTATGCGTCCAAATAGTAATTCGAATAGGGAAAATGAGACGACAAACCAATGGATTTGGGATACCCCATTTATCCATATTTGAAAATGAACCTAAATAATTCCAAACCAATTTTTGGGAAAACGTGGTAGTTTATCATGTGTTTCAAAATTTCCTTACGACAATTGATGACAATTGCATTTTTGGATATTTTTGGGGGTGCCCACCACTTTCCGAACCCCGTTGGCGCAGGCAATGCCACAATCTTCCACCAACACCTGAAGTCTGGGGCCATGGCTGGCACGAACTCCTTATACTCCAGGAAGCAAAAGCGACAAGCCGGGAAATCCCCGAACCAAATGGATCCCAATGGAGGTTTAAATGAAACATCATCTATTCATGGTGGATTTTTATCCATTGCCATCTTTGATTAGGGGAGGGTATATCTCTTCCAAGTTCTTTTTGTTCAAGTTAACCTTTGTTAACCTCCATTCTGTTGGAGTGCAACAGCCTCGGCACCGGCAAGACAGCTACCCGCCTCTAACAACTCATTGATGTGGTGCGGGGTCAGCCGCATCGCAGCAGACAACAGGCCGCCGGTGATGTGTTTGCCACTGGCCTTGGATCGTCCATCCACAGGTTTGGAAATCTAGTTGTCGCGATTTTGCAAAGGCCATGAATTGAGGTACCCTCCCCAATTTTGAGACAATTGAGGTGTTGGGATTCGGAAGGAAAGGGGCCAAGGGCCCATTTGTTTCTGTTGGTTTCTGGAAGTTTGTTGAGATGACACTGTTCACTGCACACTCTGCTCATGTCAACTGACAAACTGCCAACACTGACTGTTGGCTCAAGGCTCAAGCCGCACTGAGCAAAAGTAAGCTGACTGCTGAGTCCACTGGTGTAAACTGACCACTGTAGGTTGTGTAGGAGAAAGATCCACTAGCTTCGCATGGAAGCGGAGCACTGATTCCTGCTACAACTGTAGAGACCGTAGAGAAGTAGAACTAAGACATGGCACAACTCGGAGATGGAACCACACTTGGAGGAAACAACAAGCTCCCACTGCCAGGCAAGTTTTCTGGCAAGATGGAACACTTGGAAGACTGGAGCTGGTCTGTGAAATCGTACGTAGCACTGTTCAAGACTAAAGCAGCGGAAGTGATGGAGAATGTTTAGACTGTTGCTACAGTCATCACTGATGAGAGACTCGGGGCACTGGAAGCTGAGAATCCACAAGTCTTTGACACTGGCTTAATTCGATTTAGCCGTCAACTGCACTACTTGCTAGCCCAACTGACTACTGAAAGTGCCAGACTGGTAGTAAGAGGAAATGTTGAACTGAATGGTTTTGAGACATGGCGCTTACTGAGTCGAAGTTTTTCACTACCACGAACTGCACTGGATATCGGTTTACTATGGTTTACTAACAAAGGTACTGGAATTCAGGTTTCGCCCCGACCACTTTGAACAAGACTACAGTGAATGGGAAACACTGAAGGCTAGGTGTGCAAGACAAGCCGGAGCACCACTGCCCGATAACATCCTAGTAGCGACACTGCTCAACAAGACAACCGGAGCACTGCAACAACACCTGAGACTGAATGTGAGGACAACGGACGCCTATGAGACTCTCAGAGAGGTGCTCACTGCGTACTATCAATCAAGACATGTAGAAAACTATAGGTTCATGGACACTGGAGGAGCTGCGCCAATGGATGTAGTAGCGCACTGTGCACGAAAAGGTGGAAGAGGCAAGATGGGCCCCCCTTTGGAACACAGCCCGCCCCGGAAAGAACAAAAAACGCCTGAGCAAATTGGAGATCATCGTCGCAGCCTTTCAATATCTTTTACGTAACATCTTTACCGATGAAAATACAAATCGCACAAACCATCAAATCCATCAACCAGCAAGTGTCAATGTAAAAAAATGTCCCTTGTTGATGGTGAATCCCCATTTTTGCTGATACAATGCCCAGGTTTGCCGCTCCCCTCTGAGATTTCTACGTGGTCTCCATCCTGTCATTTTGCCCCCCGCGAGCTGACTGCTATGCAAATGTAGCCCACCCTTGGGGAATCTGAACGTTGTTCTCGGATATCACCTATGGAGTTTCAAAGAGTTTTTTGCAGCAACAGAATGGGTTGAAGAAACAACATCAAGCTCTACTCTATACTTTGGTGATCAAACATGGCAGTGGAACATGCCCCATGTTCCCATTGAAACTATTTACAAATAAAATGCAAATGCCTATTTACAGGGATTTCCCATTGCCATGACATGTTTCTGCAACCAACAAAAAGATCACAAAAGAGGCTTCAGCCAGCAGCATGCGAACCAACGCCAACAGCACCATCTTTCACCCAAATTTCCGTCCGAGAACTGAGCGTAGCACATTCGTCCCTCAATTTCTCAGGGAAGAAAAAAGAGAGAAAACAGCAAAAAACAATGCTATCATGGCGTACAGAAACGAAATTTACCAACTAAACACGACCTTGCTGGTAGTTTCAATCCTTCTGAACAGCCGTTTGAGTTGGAAACACAAAACCATGTCAATCTAAATGCTGATGATACTTCAATAACATGAACATGGAACAGCGACAGGGAGCATCCAGATCCATAGAACATATAGGAGCGATGTATTGGAAATATCGGGGAATCATAGAAACAATTCGGAAAGATATATGATGATTATGATGATATATACAGTTGATGGCCATTTTGAATAAGAACATTATACTCTTTAAATATATAAGAACGATGATGATGAAATGATTAAATAAACATTAACTGTTTGGTAGTTTCAACCCCTCTGAAAATATGAAAGTCAGTTGGGATTATATATTAAAATATTATTCCCAATATAATGGAACAATAAAAAATCATTTAAAAAAATAATGTTCCAAACCACCAACCATTCATCATTAAACTACATAATCATTTATAAGACTATCTATAAACCATTGGAATGGGAAGTATCCCAGAAATCTCATCAAATCTCCAGCAGCCGACCTCGAAGGTGAACTCCGAGCTGCGCCACTCCGGGTGCTGCTCCAACAAGACGGCAATGGCATCGCCTGGGGTCACATGGTGGTGTCCCTGGGTTTTTTCCATGGAAACGCCTTGGAAAACCATGGGAAACATGTTGTTTTTTCAAAATTCAGGTGATTTCAGGTGGGCGAGATGGAAAGACCTGCCATTTTTGTAGATCTGTTTCGGAAACCATGGGTTATCCATGATTTTCCATGGGTTGTCTTTACAAAAAAATCTCGACGGACTGAGGTAATTAATTGGTAAAACAAATTCTTCATGTCTGGTTTGGGGTCCTGGCAATTTGTGGTTCTCGGGCTCAGCTCCTTGACTCTCCATGGGAATTGCACCGTTCAAGTTGCCCTTCGCAACTAGTTGTCGCCATGTACCAGGGACCCCGGGGACCCCGGCCGTCAATGTCTTGGAAGGCATCCTGAGCGACCCCTGTTTGAACATGACAAAAAAACTGGAACCACAAGCCACGTGATCTTTTTCTAGGAGCGAAACAAATGGGCTCTAAAGGGATTGTTAAAGGTATATAATCGTTGACTCGTTGACATGGTTGAGGACGACGCCCGAACACAAAATAAAACACCTGGACCTCTATGTTTCACTTTAGAGCTGCTTCCGCAACCCAAACCATTGCCAAACCATTTTCCACTATCCATTTATTTTGGAAAAACAACATGTTGATCACCTGAGTTTGAAGTCGCCTAAACAAGATTTCACCATGGTGCTGGGACATGGCCTTTTTATGGTTAAAACTCGCGCACCTAAACTTCGGGGATTATCTTTAAAAATGTCGGATTCTAAACCTAGACACGTAAATTCAAATATAAATAGTTGAATGGACCTGCTTTGCCTAACATCTTTGCTACTTCTACCCATTCCTATGGCTATCTTATTATCTTGCGGGTTCCTTGTATGATTAGTGTGGCTCAAGGTATGCCCTTCAATTTATCTCAATTTCACATTGTTAACCCAAACGATAGATTTAAATATATAGATCGAAGTGAAGGAAATCATTTCCAGAACCCCGATGAATGGAAGTTCCATGATAATTTTTACGTGTATAACTTCCAAATCCTCATCTGTGGCTGAATATGTCTGGTTGGATTAATCTATGGATACATCTGAGAAAATCACTGTTCTGGATTGTTCAAATGCATTGGCATTTCTATTTTAAAGTCAAAAAACCCTCAGCATCAATATGTTGGATACTTAAATTTCGACATCCCTGAGGCCCTAATGTGGTAAACCCAAGAATAAACAGTCATACTATACCTGTGTCTGGAAATAGTGAGGATCGTTAGTTCATTGGTTTTACCACACTATGTTGGATACTTATGGGCACTTAACATATGGAAAATTGGAAGCTTTATAGATACTTCACATTAACATATGGGCACTTTAACACTTGAGCTTTATAGATAATTCGCATTAATTTACCTATAACAATTTCGAATCAAATCAATAGCCATGCTGACCAAAGATCGGGATGCCCAGCTCACCGCTCCGTTGAACATCCTTGTTTTGGGATACTTCAAAATCCCATTGAAATCCATATGTTGAGCTAACCAAAAATCCACATGTTCAAATCATTCGAACCCATGAAAATGAGATTAAAATCCATTCAAATCATTTACAGTAAACTTATTTAAATCCATAAGCATTCACTAAATTCAGGATTGGTATAGGTTTGGGGTGAGATGCAAATGATTTGGGATGGTTATTTCCAGGAAATCATAATCCCATTTAACTATTCCCTAAGTTCTCCCACGGGCCATCCAGCCCCCAGCCCTCATCCCGCTAATCCTATTGCTGTGGCATGATGGAAAACAAACCGACATTTTTTCTTGACACTTGATTTGGGGGGAGTGATCTACAAGTTTCGGCCAAAGTTACCTAAATCAGGTCATGTTGGAGTTCCATCTGCACACCACAAATCAAGTAGCAAGTAAAATAGTTGATTTAAATGCTCTACTTGGTAGATGTCAACCATTAGAATTTGGAAGTCCCAGATTTAAGCCTTTCACATGAATTTTGTAGAGATTCCTAGGGAAAAGGGATGTGTTGTAGATGTCTACCTGCTGAATAATATCATAGGCTGAGATCTACACAGGGTTCAGCAAACCATAGGATTTAGGAAGTTTTCAATTGAAACTTGCAGAAGTCGACCTCCATTTTTTTGACAGGGAGATCTACAACGAGCAATCTTTCTGCTTGCATTAGATTTGGGATCAAGACTTCAGGGGTCCTTGCACAGCAATACAAATACCAGTAACGCCACCAAGAAGTCAACATACACCATATCAAAGGAATATAACGCTAGCCAAAATTGGGACCTCGAATCAAATGCTTTTGGCCCAAGACCAAGATCCATTTGAAAATCCATGTTGATGACAGTTGAACAAGTCTTCTCCAACCACGACCATGAAAGCCAACTGGCATGGAGCGCCGCTGGCAACTCGACACGTCGTTTTTGCCTCGTCTCGAGAGGCGAGCGGCGTGTCGTTCCATCGAAAAACAGTGGTGCCACCATAGGGAAAACCATAAAAACAAAACCGGAAATCATGGGGATTGGGGATTTATAGGGGATTTATTATGATAGATAAGCAATAGATAAGTTATGATAAGTTGATTTATAGCAGAACTGTGAAGTTTATGGCACATATATCTACAGTCGAAAAGGGTTTGCAAACCAAATTGTAGCTGGGGGACACCACCTTGTAATATCAACTGCCTTTTGATTCTCCAAACAAAAAAATCATCCCTTTAGACAATCCACATTTCCAGTTATATCCCGGTCATAGGCCACTTGTCGAATTCTATATTCCAATTCTATATTATAAAGGGGCCTCAATCCATGAATAGATCCAGTACTAAACGATGGTCTTTAGGGATCTCCTCATACTATATATATATACTAATATGTGGAAAAGGATTACAAATAATACGGTGGAGAAGGGTAAATATATATATATATATATAATTAATTAATTAATTATATATAATTGTACCGTATATATATAAATAAATATATATATATATGTGGAAAAATGCAAATAATACCAAGGAGAAGATGAACTGCCATTAAGATCGCTTATTTACATGTCTTTATCGCATGGTGGGGAAACTCTATTCATCGCTCCAAATCGCTCCCGTTCACCAGGTCACAGGATTTGAAGTCTGACATGTCTCGGAAACCACGGCATGTCTGTCATGTTCCCAAAAATGTCGGCAGTTGGAATAACATATGGCAATTGCCCAAATCTGCTCTGAATTCGCACCATCCATCAAGCATATCACAACCCAGAAGCGATGCGTTCGCCAGCTCTGAACGCACTCTTGCACCGGAACGTGTGCGCAACCCAGCACTGCGTTTCTGCAGTAAGAAAGTCAATGACAGTCAATGACCACACTCAGTTTTGGGTATCAGTATGTAGAAATGGCAAATTTTGAAAGCACTCGAGTATCAATGAACGTTCCTTGCATTGAAATTGCCAAATCTGTTGTAGTGAGAAATCATCTTGACACCTTGTGAATAGCAACATTTCAAACAAAAACACGAACCAAAGCAAGGTACTGGAGCTAGTTCATCAATCTTGGCCTGTGGTTTCAGTCACTTCGACAAATCTTAGTTGATTCTATACATCAAGAAGGATGCACCGATGAAGTTCTTTGAATCACCAATCAGATTGAATCATATCACTCATATCACTGCTTTTGAGTTGGTTATATTATGTTATATTCCCATATCTTTGTTGACTTTTCAAGCAGCACCATTTCTGGGGTTTCCCACTGGCTTGCCATTTAATACGATCCCCCAATCATGTTCAATAACACCCAATTCTTGGAACCCTAATTCATGAATAGATGCAACACTACCAAGAGAACCAAAAACCTGTAAACATGTATGTACTTTGAAAAAAGCAGAGGTTGCCTGGAAACCATAAATTAAACAAGAAGTTGGGCTGAAGAGGTCATCATTTTGACTCCAGGGATCATCAACACGCTGAATGGCAGGACAAGAACCAATGACTCATCGTTTTAAACAAACCCAAATCTCTGGATTATCCTCCAGTACTGTAACATAGCCATATTGAAAATTGCCCATTTACTTCAGAGATGTAGCTATTAAAGCTGTGGGTTTTCCAGTTCGCAAACTGTCAGAGGCACACCAGCTTGGCCATGCCATGGCCGAGCTAACACGTTAGTGCCATGGCAAAGTTCCGCTTCTTTGAAACGGGCAGGGGAGAAGTGACAGGTAATTTCAAAGAAATCTGAGTAACATGGCAAGATGTTTCAATTAAAATTGAGTCAAATGATGTAGCATGGGATGATGACAAATAAAGAGCAAGGACCCGCAAGTGCCTCATTTCTTTCGCTATATGCCCAATTATATATATATATATTTATATATCCACCACAAATCTAAATCTGATTGTTAGACTAGTTATACGTAAGTTCAGTTTGCTAACGTTTGGGCCCCCCTCGGGATTTTCGGAAGCGTCCATGGTCATGAAGTGAGGAAGTGTATTGCCCACCAGTTAAAATCAAGATATAGATATGGAACACTCATGGTTTCCCAAGGAAATAATCTACAATTTTGGGGTTTACCATATCCAATGCAAATCTCAATGTTTTTTTTCTCCATTGAATCCTCATTTTCTGGTGGTTAAAAATCCCAATGTTTTGCCGAATAAAACGAGAAAAAGGTGAATCTCTGGCCGCTACGGCCCTACAGCAACGGCGGTCTTCACCGTGCAGCCTGACGAATGGACAAAATGCCAGAGAAAATCATGGGAAAAATGCCAACCATGGATCTGGGTAAATTATAATATTTCACTAAGCTGAATTAAGGCTATTTGGGGATGATTTCCTTCATAAACCATGATTCCAGGGTTCGGTCGCAGGGAGGTCGTGATGAAATTTACCCAGATGGATGATCTGCCATCTCTATGCACAGCACCGCAAAACGTCGTGTACAACTCCAATAAGAAAAGGGGATCCTGTCAAGCTCATCGAGAACTTTCCCGACCATGGTGTGATTCTTCATGCTTCATAGATGTTCATAGTTTCTGTAAATAGTCAATAGTTAATAGTTACTATACAATAATACAATAATAGTCAATACTATATATACACAGTTATATGGAGGTTTCCTAAGTCATGGGGGTACCCCCAGTCATCCATTTCAATGGGATTTTTCATGAAATCAACCATCTAGCTATTTGGGTACCACCATGGCTATGGAAACATATAGAAACCTGCATATTGTTAAATATGACCAAATGGTCCTAGCAGGTCCTAGCATCTCCCTTTGAGGCATCGATCGGTTGACACTCCCAAACATGTGGTATGGGGTATTTACCTCAGAACAAACATCTTTAAAGCCTCAGCAATAGGAAAAAAACACCATCTCTGAGTCCCAGACCCCAAGTTTCACATCTCGGAAATGTGTTGGGAATTGGGCATCAGTATCATTATCTAATTTTACTATGGCATGAATTAAATCCACAGGGAACATCCGGAAACATGACCTGCCCGTGGGCCTTTTCTCGCACGCTGCAAATGGCAAGTTCTGTGCATCCCCTGGAACCCAGTCGCGATCGCCAGGGCAACACGTCCCGTCACGTCCCTCCCCGAAGCGGTTAGATCTAGATGTGCAGGTCCTTTTCATCTTCAGTTCTGCACGAATCTATAGCATCAATCGAAGTGTAAACTTCAAGATGGCTAAGATGGCTTGACCAACTTTTCACCTGCTAGGACCAACGGACTCTATCCTCTGGCCATCCAACATGGCAATGGCACACAGCCGACATAAACCCAGTTTCAAGGGGAACACCCATTTCTCTCTCAGTCTCTCTTTCCCTCTCTCATTTTTCTCGCTCCCTCTGTCTCTTCCGTTGTTTAAAATTGATCCCTTCCCCTGATATTGAACACCCGCCAGAAACGATGGTTTAGTAGGGGAATTGCACCTATTTGGAGCGTTTAATATGAGCGGAAGGGATTAATCATGTCAGTTCCATGCAGTTGCTGAAACATATTTCCTTTTTCGCCCCTTGAACCCCACTTCCTCGACTTCCGTATCGCACTGGCAGATCAGGCGCCCTCATTTGAGGCCGCGCAGTTCACGTCTGAGCTCTACCCCAGCCGGTTCTGCCTCCACCATTTGGGAGGTCTCGACACCAAGAAATTGGACATCCTCCAAGCTTGGCGCACTGGTCGCACCGCCGTGAGGACTCTATAGCCATGGCCGCATGTGGACAACGTTTACAACTAGTGGCAAGAATTAACTATATATTACAAAGATTTAAAAAGTTGTTGCGTTATTTTATGCCCACTTGTAAAGCGAAAACTATTGACCGTTTTTGTGATGTCGTCGTTTTCTTGGTAGGGTTCCGTTTGTCATAATTTGTATAATTCTTTTCCTTCTGGGCACCAACCTATGTAAGCCGACTTTGAAGAGAAAATGGAGGTTTCCTAAAGTGGGGGGACCATGGGGGACCCCTAAATCATACCTTTTAAATCATTTTTATAGGATTGTCCATTGTAAACCATCCAGTTATTGGGGATTCCCCCATTTATGGAAAACCCCATGTGAGAATTCTCGGGATTTTGTGTCGCACTTCGTCCCTCCTCCCTTCTGGAGGTTTCTGCCCCAAAACAATATCAACTCGGTGGACTCCCATCGTGACAAAATATACATGTTAAGAAGTTAAGAAACAAAAATCATCTACAATTTTCCAGTTGCTTAGTTATACGGCTATATTGAACTGTATTGAACTAATGGCTAGTTGTAGAAATCCTCAAACATTTTTTACAACACATTAAGCAACATGGCAGCCATGGCTTAAACTTTTCAGATTCTTTAGCAACTCCAGGCGTGGCTTAGTAGTGCAGTCGTTTCAACAGATATGGCCCACTGCCACTTACAAAGTCCAAGATCGCACGACCGGCGGCGCCTCCAAAAAGGGTGGCAAGGTTGCAAGGTGGTCGGAAAATCCATGGTCAAAACTCCAACCAGACATGAAACATTGTCATTTCAAACTCAAACTGTGTTTTTTTTTTGGGTGCTATACTCTTTCATTTTTTGGTAGGTCAAAGATGTATGTTCTTCCCATGATCCTGTGATGAGCCACTTTCAATCAAGTGGAACACTGCAAGTTCCCACCATTTCATACCGTCGTTGAACACGCCCCGAGAAACAAGGGGTGGGCCCGATGGGAGGTATTATCGAGTGACGCCTGCAACTCCCTGAAACATCGGAAGCTCCATGTTTTTGGCAATCTTCTGATGCGATCTATATTTCATAAGTATATGATACGTGGGCATGCTTGTCACTGCCCCCAAAGTCGCCAGTTTCAATAGTCTATATAGCTTATGCGAAGAAAACCGACGAGATTCTCGCGAGCCCCCAATTGTTCTTCAAATTGGTCCACTTGTTTTGGTTCAGATTTCCCGTCAAAAAGGGTCAATGAATTCGGGGTGCCCTGCCCCCCAAAGAGCACTGTCATTTGTCATTTGCTACTACCCTTTAGAGTGATCAAACATGGCTTGCCGGAGAAATCCCCATTGAGTTCAATTGTTTTGCCAACAAAAAACAGCAAATGACTTTCATTATTTTTCATTCCTAGAGGATTTCCGATATTTTCCATGATCTTCCTATAAATTTCCCTCCAAACCAGATCGTCCCTGCCCTGGCCTTGGCTCTCGGAAAGGATCTTCCCAAGAACTCGACCATAAACCTGCCATGCTCACGGGATAACAAGATCCATTGGGAAAAACAACGCCAGGAGAAACAACGGAGAAAAAACAGGTAACACAAATGCAAACATGCTATCTGAAAAACAACAACAACAACAACAACAACAACAACAACAACAACCCATAAGAAACCATAAGAAACCAAGATTTGGCAATTTTTCAGGTTGAACCAATGAAGTTGTGATACCAAAAATGAGGATGAAGCGTTTTTCAGATGGAGGCCCCATCCACCACCCCATTCACCGTTCCCATGTTCCCAATCAATGGGGAGGTTTCCTAAAATGGGGGATCCCCAAAACCATGGGTTTTAGTACGAAAATTGCTAATTTGGATGATTTGGGGGGTGTCCATTTTTGGAAACGTTCATATCTTTTCCTGGTACTTCTTGTACCTTTGTGGGGTATCTACGGTGTATGTATATATATATATGCTACACAAGGTTTGTCTAAAAATATGCTACGCCAGATCTGATGGAATATCATACCGGAAACTTAACACAGCTATGGAGAAAATTACATAATATATAAAAATATAAATATATATATATATATATATGTATTTAAAATCTAATGCACACTAAAAAACATGTTCTCCTTAAGGAGTGTACTTTTTCCATAGCTATGTTGAAATGTTCCCAATCTTCTCATCTTCTCCCAATCTTAACATACCCATGAAACATAACAATAGCCATCTTTAAGGGTTCTTTGATGTTAAAAATGTTAACATTCCCAATCTTATCATCTTCTCATGATATAGAAAAATAACTATTGGGACACATTTTCTCAAAAGACAAAGCTATGCAAATTTGCAACAGTCCTTTCATGTTAGTTCATGTTATGTCCAAATCATTATTCTCAATAGTTATATTTAACATATCTATTCAACATTGGAAACATCTTATCAAATGACCTGCGGTCTTTTCCCTTTCTCGCGACTTTCCTGCCTCGGGACATCTCGTCGCCTTCCAAGATCTCATTTCCTCTTCCGACTGCCAAACCCTGCGGCCATGGCCGGGTGCTTCAGTCACTCTCTCTCTCTCTCTCTGGGAACTTCACATGGCTATGGAAAGCAACAGTTTTTTTTTCTGTGTTTCATGTGCTAGTCATCTATCAATGCGCGTGGCTTCTTTATAAGCGATGTTAAATAGTCGGAAGGAAAATGTGTTTTGTCTATCACTTCAGGATCATCTTCCCAAGGGATGAAGAACACCCAGCTACCGCTAGGTCATAAATGGCTATGCACCACGATGCCCATGCCCAAGTTTGCAGATTCTAGATTGATGCCCAAGCTACTGGGGCGCAATGTTGTATGATATATACCTAATATGTAGTTTTGATTATATATATATAATATGGAATTGTGAAAAAATTAAAGGTTATATGATACCATATATATATATATATTATCTTAAATGGAATTATGTTAAATATTGTGAAATATCTCATTCCCTATGCATCCAGCCGTATGCTTTCTTGTACCGCATGACGTTCCTACACATCCCTCCTACCCAGGGCCAGGACCTTCCACCGCAGAGACAGCTGCCCCAACAACCTGTTTTTTTCATCGCAAAAAATCGGCAACAGTTGGGAATTCTACGAAATTTGACTATTATAACATGATTTCTATATGTAGAAAATTATCAGCTTTCAGCAGGTTTACATGAACAAAACACTTGGATTTTTGAGAGATTCGAGCGTAAACTGGATTGAAATGGGGGATTTCCCCCGATTTCAGGTCTGGATACTGATTCAACATGATTCAACAACCAAAATACAAACTTCGCCAATGAGTTGACCATCAAAATCATGTTTCCATATACCTTCTGAAGCTCTTCCGAGAAAGTGTTTGGGGTATCAACAGCAGAAGACCGAAGAATGAATCATGGCAAATCATGGCAAATCATGGCAAATCATGGCAAATACCATCTGGTTATTTAACATAGCCATGGAAAATCACCATTTTAAATAGGTAAACCATGTATAGATGGGCCATTTTCCATGGCTATGTTAAATAACCAGAGGGTATCTCAAACATGCTGGTAAAAGGTCCTTTGGACTTGACCCCAGTCCTGGAAAAGATTTGGGGAAAGTAATCCCTTCCCTTACATAATACCCTCCTGGGCGTTGGCAAATTCAGGATGCGCAACGAAGCTCAATTTCAAAGAAGCACAAGCATATTTCCTGCTTCATCTCCTGTTGAATGGTCAACAACTACCTAGTGCAAATGGGATGATGATGCCACTTCTAACTTTGGAACGAACGGATCCATATTTAGTTATATAGATACACTAATTACCAGTTACTTCAGATATTCACAGCTACAGCGATTTGCCATCCAGAACACCTCCGACCTCCACGGGAGGGGCCCCCCCTAGTTATAAGTCAGTTGGTTTACTGTATTAATCCCAATCGAAACCTATAGTTATAACTGATGATATTTGCGTATTTTATACTTTTGTTATACCTAGTTTTCTCAACCCAATACCATGTGAATCCACACCCTGGGGCCGATCCCGGTACCACCCGAGCACCAGATCTGGGGCCTTCATTCCAATTGGGCAGGACCAAGTCCAAGTCGACTTCCTCCAGGTCGCTGCTATGCTGTAGGTCCGTCCTCGGAGCTGGGGAAGACGTGAGTTGGGATGTCTGTTGACTTGTCAAACCTATGATGTGTGGAAACATGGATAATGACATATAATTTATAATCGTCAAACTTTTATAATGTCATATAATATCATATAATATCATAATTACGTGGAAAAATGGTGATGACCAAAAACAGGGACATTGAACAAAAACTGCTGTACATTCAATATATGATGATGGCGGAAAATGGATTCGCAAACACGTGTTAAATCTAGACTCGACCATTTGGGTTGGGAGCCAACAATGGATTATATTTGCAGGACAGCACTCATCAATAGACAACACTATACAAAGTGGAATCTAACATACTCTAAATTCTTTCTTCCAAGCACGAGCCCAGAAAATGCCAATGATTATAAGATGATTCACAGGACATAGTTGGCACAAGTGGGGACCCTTGGGACCCTTGGGGCACCGGCATGGCTTCATGAGGATTCAAACAGCCCCGGCCCGGTGACTCCAAGATAGCAAGCTCCTGTTCCTATGGTGGTCAATAATCCCTTGCCTTGCCCTTGATAAACCCTTATTTAGGGGGGGTTATCTTACAGGGGGTGACAGGACACATGCAACTTCAACTTCATATCCAAGTTGAAAGGTCCAAGCGTGAAACCCGGTCCAACTGGAGCTTGGAAGATTAGCAATTCATCTGCCCTGCTCTGATCATCACAATCTCCCACTATCGCTGGTATTGTCCAAATTACCCTTCGGCAATCAAACGTGGCAATTGAACATCCCATTTACATGTGATTTTCCCATTAAAAGCTCCATTTATAGTGGATTTCCCAGCCAGCCATGGAAATGAACCACTTCCCCTAGCGCTGAAAGATGCTCAGTGGCAGAAACTCGGCGCACTCCGCGGTGTCACGGCAGATGGCGGTGCTTTCCCCACGACTCTGCAGCCAGAGTTGGGCTGAAGATCAAACCCGTGAGATCAGGTCGTTGGGCTGGGAAAATCCCCGAACACAATGGGGCATCTTCCAGCAAGCCATGTTTGAGTAGCAGACGGTATAATTTGGTATAATGGAACATTTAAACCCGTACCATCACATAGCCATTCAAGGAACTTTATCATGATTTATTCAAAGGATCCCCTTCTCAACTGGTTGACATTCATTTGAGCCACCTTGGAACGTATTTTTCTTCGTGATAATCAAGATCATTAAATGTAAACCATCAACTACTATCCGGGTGCATAATTAATAAACATGACTAGACATTCGACTTATGGCAGTCGCTGCGCTGCAGCTCCTTTCACGAAATCCAAAGGGCGGCATGTGCCACGCCACGCAGATTTTCGAGGCCAACGCCTAAAGGCGAGGGTCAGGGCTGCAAACAACAAGGCCAGAAATCAAGAACTATTGCAATTCTAATGGTGCTTATGCCCTAAGTCTATCAAATATTTGTAATGGTCATTAAGTACCGGGGATGGAACTTATTTCGAAACACTGATTTTGAGCGCCCCATCCGGAAACTTTCAGACTGCTGAAGTAGATATGTCGTTTGCAAATCAATGTTCATACTCCATTGGGTATCCATGATTGACAGGTCACAACTCAATCCAATGACAGTGTGTTTGTAAATAATGTCCAAATTAACAAATGGACCCTAGCTACCTAAACGCTTTCATGTCAACCAATACCCAAGTTGTTCAAACACAACAAACAACATGTTTTGGGGTTTCAACTTCCAAACCATGTTGATCATTGTTGATCTGTAACCATCTGTAACCCAGCTACAACCATACAGAAGCATCAGAAAAATGGACAGTTCACCAGTTTCAGCAGGCACTACTCCCCCCCAAACTCTCGCCGTCCCGGCACCGTCTTCTCTTGAAGTACTCTGAGCGCTCCAAGCGTCTCCCAGGTGTCAGCACAAACCCGGCCTCGTGTTGACCACCCGTTGGCCCGTTGCGAATGGCGTGTTGTCATGGGATTGAACCAACCCAAAATTGGGACTTACCATGACGCGAAAACCATATACATATATATATATAATGTTCAATATTTAAATATCATATCATCAGCAAAAACCCAGCATAAATCTAGATTCCAAGGGAAACCCAGCTGTTTTTCTTCGCATCTGAATGCGTGGAAAGCGGAATCCTATGAGCTGATTGGTTGGTTCACTACAGCACCCCCAAAAAACAGATAGAAAGGTCATGATTTTGGATGATGGCAACCAAGAAAGTCCGGAGAATAAGTCAAGAAGAGTCCCTTAATGGCTGGACCATGCTAGACCTAGTGGAGCCATCGTCCGAACTGGTCGGATCGCCCTTTGAACTCTCTAGGTCTGTAGCAACCCTCCAACATAAAAAGGATAAAACACGAACAGTAAAAAGGATAAACGGATAAACTCCATATTTTTTGATGGTGAACTTAAGCACTTTTTGCCCGATGGGGGTTTTGTGTATAATATCTCTACTCCGTCTCATAGAAGTCGGTGGCATGCTTTTCGTGACTGCAAGGAGTTTAGCATGTTGAAAAGGCACCCTTAGTTGCCAAAACTTTGTCCACTAGTTTTCCACCGATTTTCCTTAAAAATTTCTACTAGTTTTCCATTCAAAGCCCCGACTGCCAGGAAAGCCTGTCCAAAATCAAGCACAAGTCTTTTTCTCAGGGAACTGTATGTTGCTTGGTCTGTGCTTGGGCGCTATGTGCAACGCCTGAATGAAACATGCTATGACCAGCTCTTGGGTCATTGCTCCTCCACCCGTTGCGTGCATGACCTGACTGTCAGGAAAAGTCAACCCTTCAGTCCAAGTTGGAATTGTCCACGTGCAACGCATACTCTATCATTGACGCATGGCAAGGTCATACCACAACGAACCAACTGTGCTGATTTTGTGATACGAAGTGAAACTTTAATAGACTACATACACGCCCACATTCGTGCTCTCATTGGATTTCGACAGCATCAGCCGACAGAGCAACAAACAGACCCTCATGAGAGCCAAAATTCGTCCCTGTGACCACGGAACTCCATTACCGTCAAGCCACTGCAGGTTGCCACGAAAGCTGAGACTCACACTCACGCTGATGGTATCGTGAAACCATAGCAGTCTGACCTGAATGCTCAGAGGCGGCAACAAAAATACATCAAAAAGTTGCAAACAAATACATCAATCTGAACCGAAGCATTGTCAAAAGTTGCTCAAAACGAAACACCAAGTGATGGGCTCATCCGTGTCGCGAAGGCTTGCCGACATCTTTTCTTCCCTAGTCCAATTTCCATCCTGCAAATGCACGATGAGCAAACTGGCATACCACAATACTCAAACGACAACTTGAAGCACTGTTTCGAAAGGTCAGGTTAGATAGTGCGGTGGATACTGGAAGAAAACAGCCAAGCTGTCCTGCAGGCTGTAGATGTCCAGCTCATCTGCATCGCACGACACCTTGTTGGGTTTCTCCTTCTTGATTGCCTCGCGCATTGGAAGCAAACCCAAACGCTAAATTGGCTTAGTCAAAGCACCAAGTTTGAACGTTACGGCACAGTATTGGACATGAATGCAAACCATGAACTTACAGCACGGATTGCAAAAATGTTTGCTGTGCTCAATCTTTGTCACGTCTCTTCTGAAAATGTTCCAAAGCAAAAAGAACAAAATTCTGTTTGAGTTCAGCACTTTTTTCAGATCATCAACGTCACCAACTGCTCCAGTGATTTTGAAGGGATTGCCAACGAAATCGAAGCCACCTTTGCCGTCCTGCAAGGTCAACAGCCAAGACATTCAAACCCAAACCCGTGTTGCACAAGCCGCTTGCCCGCAACCAATCTCTTGACTGGCGAGGAAGACATGAACGCATGGCTGAAGGAAATCTCTTGATAAAGTTTTGGCTGAACAAACCACTTAAATCTTAACCTAACACTAGTCAAAACGAAAAGGGACAAAGACATAAACTGTTCCATTGACTTTTGCAAATTACAGAGCCTTTGATGCTCGAGTGGGAGAAATGATGGAACACAGCCCTACCTGTGTTAACATGAACAATTAACACTGGCTTTTAGCACAAGAACCACAAAAAGGAACACATGAAAGGAACATATAGGGACGACAAAGCCGCTCGTTCAACACTTGCAGTATTTCTCAAAAGATGAGATGTTAAGTAGGAAGAGTCAAAATGAACATGGGAAAGAAACAGGGGCATTCCAGAAAACATGCCAAGTCTTTCGTCGAAATCCTCTCTATCAAATTGAGGGAGACGTTTGAAAGATATCTTGATTCCAGCGCCACCCTTTCAACCAATGTCCGGCCGTGCTCCAAAAAAACACATAGCAAACACTTAACACACATGACAAGCAATGCAACGCACCATGCAAAACCTTTGGAAACATGGCAACATGGCAGTGGGAAATCTCTCGATGAAGTTTCGGCTGAACAAGCCACTTGTATTTTAACTTAACACTAGTCAGAGGACCTTCGAAGGGAACAATGGCATCAACTGTTGCAGCGGCTCTTGCAAATAACAATGCTTTTGACGCTTGAGTGGGAGAAATGATGGAGCACAACCCCACTTTTTTTCACACTCCCAATCAACACCGGTTTTAGCACACGAACCATGCAAAGCAACACATGAAAGGAAAATATATAGGGATGACAAGGCTGCTTGTTCAACACTTGCTGTACCACTCAAAAGGCGAGATGTTGAGGTGGGAACAGTCAAAAGGACATGGCAAAGGAACAAGGTCTAAATCCTCTCTACCAATTTAAGGCAAATGTTGGGAAGATATCGTTCAACAAATCCTGAAAAATGAACAACCCTGCAATCTTGTCCCCAAAAGTCCTGAACCATACCAAGTTCGTAGCATGACAGTGTATTTTCTTGCACAGTGGACTTACCCTTAATCACGCTTTTAGTTTGGGGCATGGCTTTTCGATAATAAAAGTTCTTCCTACACCTGACACAAGGGCACAGCAAAGGAACAAGGGCAGACCATTCATTCTTAGCCACAACTAGACAAGGATGTTAGGGTGGAGATTGTTTGACATCGTTAGGGTCAATGACCAAAAACGGCTGATAAAGGAACAACTGGCATGACAAGAAATACCATGGCTTCTTGCATCCAGAGGTGCCTGATGTGTGGGGGCAGTCCGAGATTAAACAAACCCATTCCTTTTCGCAATTTCATTGACTGAGCACAAAATTAAGCCCAAGAAATCAAGACGAAACACGAATAGCATCCTAAGAGTGGAAGGCTTTTGACTTTGAGGTGGGTGATGGAAAGACTTCTCCCCAAACCTGCAGAGCAACGACTTTGCTGAAACAAAACCCTTTTTTACACAGTCAAACAGTCATTGCACTTCTCTGCAGTCCTTGTGGATTTGTCTCACCCAAACAGCTGGTGGTGCAGTCGCAGTGCCACCTTGCAGGGAGGAGGTATGGATGCTTGTATCGCTTTATCTATCAACCTCATGATTGTGCACCTATATAAATCTCAACAAGTTTAACCTCCTTTTGGAACAGTGTAAGCAAACAGAACAACAAAAAAAGCAAAAGAGCCTAGATGTTAGCACGGTTTGTGAAACACCGTCCTGATGTTGGCAAGGGAATGTTCTGGAGCTCATGGGCAATCAGCAGCTTCATGTGGTAGGACGATGGGATGACAGCCCATTTTTTGTTTGTGCCAGTGAAGATGGTGGGTCAACCGAAGGTGTTGGCATCCTTGTTGATGACCCCGCCCAGGTTCTTCTCCGCAATCATTTTTGCACCTTCGTCTGTCTCCACATTCTTCACCAAAGAGAAGCCTTGCTTGGCGATGTTCTCGAGGTGAGCCCTCGCCCATGCATTTTCCAGACACGAAGGCAGCCCGGGACATTGCATAACTGCAAAGGGGTCGAAGTTATCCTTCTTCTCTACGAGGCTCTCCAAAGCCTGCTTGGTGGTGTAAATGTCGCCGCCAAAGTAGTTGTAGAACATCTCTGCCAAGTCTTTGTCCATGCCCCAATCATCTTTCAACATCTTTAGCATGTCAACCTCTGGTACTTCCCCAATGACAATGACTCGTCCAATGGTGCTCAAGTCTAAGCCGTTTGCTTGCAGACGAAAAGGATAGCCAAGATCTGAGGATACCATGATCACACTTGCTTGACTTGTCTCCTTGGTCCACCTCGTGATGGCTCGCAGAGCTGATCTAGCTGCAACGCTTCCATCTCCAGCATTCATTCCAGGTAGTGCCGCGTTTGCTTCATCGATGATGATGCTCGGGATCTTCTTCCTGCTTCGGGAGATAAAGTTGTCGATGCTGATTTGATGATATGATATTGCGACACCTAACACTTCCTTAGCCGCCGCTCCAGCCTCACTGAATCCACTAGTCCTCTTCAGGACGTAGTCCACAGGGAATCGGATGACTTCGCCCAACATCTCCACCAAGAGACGTGTCCACCCAAGGGATTTCTGACGTTGCAAGTTGAGTGCTGTCATCAGATCCTTGCCAGACATGTCTGCCTCCCGCATGTTGACTGAAAGGATGTTCGCTTTTGCCTTGCATCTAGCAATAGCCTTTTCCTTGAGCAATGTCTTGCCCAAGTTTTTACCCCCAAGCACCAGACAAAGTCTACCTTTTATTTGCATCTGTTCGCAGAGGTTGGCAATGGCATCATCGCGATCTACTGCATCTCTTCTCTGCAGAAACGCTGTGGCTATACGGTTGACCTCTTTGAGGTATGAACCTGTCGTACTATTGGCTGCATTGGCTATTGTGGCGGCAACTTCACAGAAGCTCACATTCTTCAGCGACACGCGGAGGCATGCTCGGCATCGTTGCGGGCTCACTTGGTACAACCCAACACGTGGCGGTGCAACAAAGCATCCCACACCGCAGGCGAGGAGCATGCACCAAATTGCACCACGCCCATGGCGTCGCGCACCATCTCTCATGGGTGCTACAACGGCTTCAACCAGTAATGGCAACAAATTATGTGAAAGTCCATTTGTGTTCTTTGAATAGTTGACTTGTGCGACGATCTGTGGTAAAGGTTGACCATGCAAAGTCTCTGCGCGTCTTAACACATCTCTGTGTGTTTGTGTCAAATGTGAGTCCTGTCAGGAAGTAAGGTTGATATCACTCACTGCGTTGATGCCACATAGTGTGAATACTAAGTTCTTTGGCTAGAATGAAGTTTGAAGAGAAACTAATTCCAGTGCTAAGACAGTGAACATTGTCTTAAAAGTTTGCACTTGTCCAAAGAGAAACTCTTTCACTTGCAAGGGCTTGAAGAGCAAGGACGACACAGGGAGAAATCCAAAAGGAACAAAAGGTTTGTAAAAAAAAACATATGGAAACTAGACGACGGATGGCCCGAGAGCGTAGAGGAGCAGGGTCTTCTCTTGTTAGGATGGAGACACCATATTACAAAACAATATATTAAAGATGTGTTATAGGCAGACGAGAAGAGGAGTATCAAGACAATATAGCACAAGTACAAGAAAATAGTTTAGCTTTTCACACACAGAACTTTTTACAGAGAGACGCTTTTACATACGGAAGCTTTTGCGCACTGACATTTTTACACGCAGACACTTTTACACACAGACGCCTTTACACACAGGCACTTTTACACACAAACACTTTTACACACAGAAGCTTTTACACACAGACAGTTTTACACACAGACGCTTTTACACACAGAAGCTTTTACACAGACGCTTTTACACACAAAAGCTTTTACCCACAGATGCTTTTACACACAGAAGCTTTTACACACAGCACTTTTACACACAGACGCTTTTACACACAGACGCTTTTACACACAGAAGCTTTTACACACAGAGACTTTTGCACGCAGACCCTTTTACACACAGGAGCTTTTACACACAGAAGCTTTTACACGCAGACGCTTTTACACACAGAAGCTTTTACACACAGACGCTTTTACACACAGAAGCTTTTACACAGACGCTTTTACACACAAAAACTTTTCACCACAGAAGCTTTTACAGACAGAAGCTTTTACACACAGAAGCTTTTACACACAGACGCTTTTACACACAGACGCTTTTACACACAGAAGCTTTTACACACAGAGACTTTTACACGCAGACCCTTTTACACACAGGAGCTTTTACACACAGAAGCTTTTACACGCAAACGCTTTTACACACAGAAGCTTTTACACACAGACGCTTTTACACACAGAAGCTTTTACACAGACGCTTTTACACACAAAAGCTTTTACCCACAGAAGCTTGTACACACAGAAGCTTTTACACACAGACGCTTTTACACACAGACAGTTTTACACGCAGACGCTTTTACACACAGAAGCTTTTACACACAGACACTTTTACACGCAGAAGCTTTTACACGGAGACGCTTTTACACACAGAAGCTTTTACACACAGACGCTTTTACACACAGACGGATTCAAACGCTTTTACACACAGAAGCTTTTACACACAGAGACTTTTTCCCGCAGATCCTTTTACACACAGGAGCTTTTACACACAGAAGCTTTTGCACGCAGAAGCTTTTACACACAGAAGCTTTTACACACAGACGCTTTTACACACAGAAGCTTTTACACAGACGCTTTTACACACAAAAGCTTTTACACACAGACGCTTTTACACACAGAAGCTTTTACACACAGAAGCTTTTACACACAGACGCTTTTACACACAGGAAATCAAAATTTTACACCAGTTTTTGGCGATCGAACTTCATTTCATGCGAAAAGGTCGCGATTGGACAAGAGAAATTGCAATTTCACCGCGGTTTTTGGCGATCGAACCTCGTTTCGAGGTTAAAGGGTTGCGCTTGGACCCTTGAAATCGCAATTTTACCTCAGTTTTTGGCGATCGAACCTCGTTTCGTGGGAAAGGGTTGCGATTGGACCCTTGAAATCGCAATTTTACCTCAGTTTTTGGCGATCGAACATCGTTTCGTGTGAAAGGGTTGCGATTGGACCCTTGAAATCGCAATTTCTTCAGTTTTTGGCGATCGAACCTCATTTCGTGCGAAAGGGTTGCGCGAGAGGACCCCTGGAAATCGCAATTTCTAAGGTTTTGCGATTGAAAGTGGGTCTCTGGAATTTGATTTCTTTAGGTGGATCCATATGTACGCAGATTGTTTGGCAAGGAGCCATTATATTTGAATATTATTTGAATGTGTTTGAATTTAACTACTTCATTTTTTCTTAATTAAGTCGCAGATAAGTTACTTTTTGGCATCTAATTCCAGGACCAAGGGAATCATATCATATATATATATATATAATATATTGATAGCATATCGTTACGCTCATTTCATAGCATGCAGGTGTATAAATGCGACGACTCCGAAGATGCACGTATACACAAGGTCTTGCTTTGTTTGATTTTTCTTGGGTTTTGCACGTACATTGATACTGGGATATGGTATTTTAATTCAAGGTGTGCAACATTCTTTCCAACACCAAACCAAAGGAATTGGAAGGAATCATGAAACTTAGTGTCAAACACAACATGAGATTAAGAGGCACGATATCAATAACTAATGAAATCTTAACCGCTTATCTATTTGGATCCAACCAGCAGGGAATCCATCCAATGGCAACCATCAGGATCCATTTACGATACAAAAAAAGGATAGGTGGCGTTGATTAAATCTGAGGATTTCCCACGGGTTGAATAGATGATTTTCCCCAAACATTTTGCATTGTGCTGAACGCGCAGAAATATAAATATGTAATTTTCTAACCTTCTACAACGGGTTAACCCTAAATTAAAACATATTAAAGTTGATGTCATTAGTTTGCATATTTTGTGGGTGGGCCTGTGCCGCCTGTATTGTGGGGCTGCAAGCCGGCAGCAAAAATAAGAACAAAGTGCGTCCTGCGGTTGGTAATGGGTCCTCAGATAGGCTGATTTTTTTTCGTCTTAAATCCGGGTTGAACGATCCCGAATTAATTGAACAGAAACCATCAAAAACCTATGGATTAATGCCCCAAAGCTTTAAAGCAACCCCCAAAAAATACCAAAGTGCGTCCTGCGGTAGATAATGGGTCCGGAGATATAGGATGAATAAAATTTTATTCGTCCTAAATTCAAGTTCAACGACCCCGAATCCACTGAACAGAATCATGGAAATTATAGGTTTTCGTCCTAACTCAGCTGCGCGTTTTGTACCCCCTGAGATCGGATCAATAATTTTTTTTTCGTCCTATATCCAGGGTCTGAGGTACACTTCGTCCTAACTCAGCTGCGCGTTTTGTACCCCCCAAGATCGGCTGAAACCCATCTCAACCCCTGGATTTAGGATCGATAAATTTTTTTTCGTCCTAACTCAGCTGCGCGTTTTGTACCCCCTGAGATCGGCTGAAACTTGTTTTTCCGTTCTAAATCTAGGGTGTGAGGTACATTTCGTCCTAAGTCAGCCGCGCGTTTTGTACCTCCCAAGATAGGCCGAACCCCGCCTCAACCCCAGGATTTAGGCTGAGTTTTTTTTCGTCCTAACTCGGGGGGCGCGTTTTGTGCACTGGACTTCGGCCTGAATCCCATTCAGCCCTCAGCATTGAACATATCATCAATATCGGATGTTTACCACAACTCTCTTGAGTTACATTTTATCGTGTGAACAGGATCTCAAACTAGAAATTTATGATAAAAACTTAGTGAACACTTATGATCATTCAGCGGCGTACTGTACTTTGCGCCGTCGTGGCATATAGATCAACATATTGTACTTTGCGCCGTCGTGGCTTCCAAAGCTTGGATTCATCAATATTTAGTTGCATTAAAACCAAATATTCATACTATATTCAAATACATCATTTAACAACTTGAAATAGGAACCTTTGATGACATAACATCTACTCAAAATAATGGACCTGGAATAAACATATATATATATATGGTACACACACACATATATATATATAAATATAAATCGCCGCATGATACTGGGATTCTTTCAAACAAAAAATGAGGAAAACATTCGAAAAGCAATGAAACTTTTGCAATCGATTATGGGTCTCTGGACCTGGATTATGGGTCTTGCACATGTGGTTTCATGGACCTTTTTCTTTACAGAAATCAACCGAAATCAACCCTTCCTTTGAAAGGTTTTGATGTTAATACAGGTAGCCTGCTAAGATTGCTAAGATATGACCATGCCGACAACTAAGATTCCTTCGACCAATGAGATCATTGGCCCGCAATTCTTATTTAACCAATTGGGACCCTTTAGCCCTTTAGCCGCTAATTGGGAACCATGTTCTTTCAAACCCTTTTCCAATTCTATTGACGCAAAAGGATGTCCAGTCCAAATTTCGAAATAACATCATTCCTAAATCGAAATTCTGTTCAATGGGATCCCAGATCAAACAACTTCAAAGTGATTGCATTTTACATATTCAGGATCTAATTGGGATTAACTGGGTATATGGAGGCAGCAGCGACCGAAAATGGTACCAGACACATGCCTTTTGAACTATAGTAAAGGTGCATAGAGCCAACAAATCAAGATAGTAACAATCCCCAAAAAACTCAAATCTGTCAAAGGTTCAATTTTGTTAGGATCTAAACCTTAAATTTTTCAGCAACTTATTTTACAGACTTTGTGGACCTTTTTTCCGTTGCGGACGATTATGGGGCATGAGACGTCCTGAGATCTGCTGAAAAAAAAAATTTTCGGCGGAACTTTTGGGGGCCTGTGCCCCTTGATCGGTTGCATTTTTTTTTTACGGACTTTGTCCGTCGGCGGAACTCCACTACACAAATTGTGTACCTGACTTCTGCCGATTTTTTTTTTCGGCGGAACTTTTGGAGGCCTCTGCCCCTTGATCGCCTGCAATTTTTTTTACGGACTATGGTTTTTTTTGTTTTTCGGCGGAACTCCACTACACAAATTATGCACCTGACATCTGCTGAAAATATTTTTTTCAGCGGAACTTAGTATTCAGACCTATGGTTCGGCGGAACTCAACATCACAAAATGTGTAGTGGACTTCTGCTGATTCAATGGTTTTCCCTAGGATTTCTGCTGAAAATATTTTTTTTCGGCGGAACTCAACATCACAAAACGTGCGCCTGAGTTCTGCTGATTTGTATGGATTTTCGGCGGAAGTTCATAAGTTTAGTAACAGAGCGTCCCTGCAGCATTTTCTCTCACTGGCTTGTTACTGACCCAGCTGCAATGGACGCAATGGAAGAGGATTGGAGTGAGCCTGAATTTCAGGACACTGAATTCAAAGTATGCCCCGTTTAATTGATGGACTCTAGGTCCTCTAACATATATTCTCAAGTTTTTTGGGAATTAAATCTTGTATGGGAAATATCACCCTGCCACACATATATATATAATATAAACATCATACATATATACATATATGTGTTTCTATCCAGGTATGTACACACCGACACATAAAAGACATATGTGTATATGTAAATATATATATATATATATGTTTGTAGGTCTGACATACGTACATATATATATATATATATGTATGTGAATATATACTTATGAGTATACATATTTCATCGGATTCAATATGAATTCGACACACACACACACATATATATATATATACAACTGTCTATATCTATCTATCACCCTGAACCACCTCTTGGTGTGTGTGTGTCTGCGGAGATGGGAATGCTGTGTTATTCTCTATTATCTTAAATATATTTTAATCAGTTATATTTAGTATGAAGGAAGTATATGTTGGTATTATATCACATGACATATATATATCACATGATCTGAATACAAATACACAAACACATATATGTTATATAGTTATATAATCATATACGTGTACCTATATACATATATATTTATACATAGCTATAATTTCGTATGGGTATAATATGGGGCTCAAAGGATCCAAATTGATGTCCCCAAATCAAAATCCCAAGCCCCATAATTGACTGCAAAAGTTTAATGTTTGGAAATTTAAATGGGGAATGCATTTGCAAGTGTTGGGGGTTTAAAACGTAAGGAGAGAACCAAATCCAAAACGAGGGGGGTGGAATCCTTAACGGTGGAACCCATATAATAAAATCTGATGAACGAGCGAGGAAATAAAGTCTGACATGGGAAAATAATGATGAATATAAAATTGAAAACGTTCGGGGATAGTCTAGAATCTAGATGGATATCTAACTGGAATCTATGGGGCCGTTATAGTAAATATTATGCAGCGGGCGATTTTGAAAACAAATCGGACTCCAGAAGTCTTGTTCCGGGAAACCAGAACGGATCAGGATACAAATATCTCGCTAGCATTTAGTACGACGGAAAACTTGGATATATATATATATATAGATAATAAATTTTACAGTATCTAAAACCATGACTGCAAACTAGAATTCAAACCCCAAATCAAATTCAAACAGCCCTGAATCAAATACAATTCCTTTTCTTCAGTTTTTGGCGATCGAACTTCATTTCGTGCGAAAGGGTTGCGCCGGACAAGTCGAAATCGCAATTTTACCTCAGTTTTTGGCGATCGAACCTCATTTCGTGCGAAAGGGTTGCGTTTCGTGCCGTCTAGGACAAGAGGAGAAGATGTGAAGATGTGAGGGCAAGAGGGCAAGAGGGCAAGAGGGCAAGAAGGCAAGAGGAGAAGATGTGAAGATGTGAGGATGTGAAGATGTGAAGATGTGAAGATGTGAGGATGAGAAGATGTGAAGATGAGCAGATGTGAAGATGTGAAGATGAGCAGATGTGAAGATGAGAAGATGTGAAGATGTGAAGATGTGAAGATGAGAAGATGTGAAGATGAGAAGATGTGAAGATGAGAAGATGTGAAGATGTGAGGATGTGAAGATGTGAAGATGATGAGAAAATGTGAAGATGAGAAGATGTGAAAATGAGAAGATGTGAAGATGAGAAGATGTGAGGTTGAGAAGATGTGAAGATGAGAAGATGTGAAGATGAGAAGGTGAGATGAAGATGTGAAGATGAGAATATGCGAAGATGCGAAGATGAGATACAGACCCCTATTTTGGAAGAACCCTGCGCTCAGACGCTCTCAGGAAAAACATGCTTGGCTCGGTGGGACAATCAGTCACCGACTTTTGTGAAAATCTGCCACCGCCTTTGCCGACGTGGAGGAAATTCGTCACCGGTTTTGGGGACATCAGCCACCCACTTTGGGAAAAACAACAGAAAAATCAGCCACCGACTTCGGGAAATTCCGTTTTCAAGAAATCCGTCACCGATTTTGGGGAAATCTGTCACCGACTTTGGGGAAATCCGTCACCGACTTTGGGGAAATCCGTCACCGACTTTGGGGAAATCTGCAACCGACTTTGGAAAATCCGCCCTCCGACTTTGGGAAAATCAGCCACCGACTTTTTGGGAAAATCTGCCACCGATTTTGGGGAAATCTGCAACCGATTGTGGGGAAATCTGGAAAATCCGCCCTCCGACTTTGGCAAAATCAGCCACCGACTTTGGGAAAATCTGCCACCGATTTTGGGGAAATCTGCCACCGACTTTGGAAAATCCGGCGTGCAGGAAAATCAGTCACCGATTTTGGGGAAATCTGCCACCGATTTGCCAATCAGCCACCGACTTTTTGGGAAAATCTGCCACCGATTTTGGGGAAATCTGCAACCGATTGTGGGGAAATCTGGAAAATCCGCCCTCCGACTTTGGGAAAATCAGCCACCGACTTTGGGAAAATCTGCCACCGATTTTGGGGAAATCTGCAACCGATTGTGGGGAAATCTGGAAAATCCGCCCTCCGACTTTGGCAAAATCAGCCACCGACTTTGGGAAAATCTGCCACCGATTTTGGGGAAATCTGCCACCGACTTTGGAAAATCCGGCGTGCAGGAAAATCAGTCACCGATGTTGGGGAAATCTGCCACCGATTTTGGGGAAATCTGCCACCGACTTTGGAAAATCCGCCCTGCGGGAAAATCAGTCACCGATTTTTGGGGAAATCTGCCACCGATTTTGGGGAAATCTGCCACCGACTTTGGAAAATCCGCCCTGCGGGAAAATCAGTCACCGATTTTGGGGAAATCTGCCACCGATTTTTGGGAAGTCTGCCACCGACTTTGGAAAATCCGCGCTGCGGGAAAATCAGTGACCGATTTTGGGGAAATCTGCCACCGATTTTGGGGCTGCCACCGACTTTGGAAAATCCGCCCTGCGGGAAAATCAGTCACCGATTTTGGGGAAATCCATCACGGACTTTTGGGAAATCCGTCGCCAATTTTGGGGAAAATCCGTCGCCAATTTTGGGGAAAACGGCCGCCAGTTTTGTGAAGCTCCGTTTTCAGGAAAAAAATGTCTCCATTTTTGGGAAAAGCATGTGCCGTTTTTGGGAAAAACTTTTTTTTTCGGGACCAAGTAGCTCCGTTTTGGTGAAAAACTGGTTTTTTGGATTGGCTTGGGACAAAGCTCAAGTCTCACTGCTTTGAACGCTACGCATGTTTGGGTTTGGATTTTTGAGGGTTTAGGACTGGGTGTCACTAAAAAGTCAACCAGTGGGAAGTTGGAAGGGTAAACTGTTCAAACCTATAAACTTTGATGTTCAACCTGTTTTGTTAGGTACTTTTATGAGATGCCACAAGCACAAATTGATATACATAGTATAAATATACTTAAACAAATATTAAAATATATAACTAACTAATACTAACTATATATATACACAATATGCCTTGTTACTTTGTAAGTAGTGGAGTTGAAATCCCAATGACGAATGAAACCTTTGACTTTATTTGGAACGGTTTTGGAAACAAAGAACTCAATGACAGCGAAACGTCTTCTTCGTCTGAAGAAAACTATAAAGCAATTTCACCAGTCCAAAAGCTGACAAAACCCCAATGGAGAAAACAAGATGACGGATATTACAACAGAAAACCGAACGACGAAACGTATTTCCAAAGATATTACCAAGAGAAAACCAAACAACAGTGCGTATGCGATATATGCGGTTCTGACTTAAGTTGTAAATCAAACTTGGCAAAGCACAAGAAAACGAAGAAGTGCCAGAGGTTCTTGGTTTGAGTTCACTATGATTTTATGATACAAGAAAATATCATGAAATTATAACCTAAGTATTTGTAATGACAAGATTGGAAAAAGAAAAGGTATTGGAAAAAATACGACGTGGACGAGGGCTTCAGTTCGGTGAGAGACTTATATGAAACAACTGAGCAGGTTGATGCAGGCATAACTTTGGATATGGTATCTACATGGATGGGGGCACAACCCAACAAGCAAACAAGAAACTACAAGAACTACAATTCCTACACTGCACCCTTCCCGAAGTATGAATTTCAAATTGACTTGATGGATGTCACCAGTTTGCTGCGAGACGTAGGTTCTGAAATCAAAAGTCAACTAAGATATGGTTTAGTTTGCATAGATATATTCAGCAAAAATGTCACATAGTCCCTATCGAGAATAAAGATGGTGATGACGTTTATAAAGCAGTCATGGAGTGTTTCATATTGGGTCAGCCTTTGTCGATTTACAGCGACGACGAAGGAGCGTTGAACAGCAAGAAGCTGCAAGCATTTTTTTATGGAGGAAGGTATAACACACGTAATAACAAAGACGCATGCAAATCAGGCAAAAGGATGATACGCACGGTCACAAAAATGATTGGGGACAGATTGAGGCATTACAAAACCAAAACATGGGTGGAAGTGCTAAAGCCCTCAATATAGCTAAATCACCATTTTTGCGGGTGAATCGCCCCGGTGTCTCAACCCAACCACTGTTCGCGCTCCCAACGCGCGCTAAGAGCGACGCCTGCCATCTCTGCAACGCTCCGCGCATCCGCGGGCGCTGGGAAGTCGGGGGCTCGGCCACCATACTCCTGGAGGACTGATTGTTTTTCTACTTGGGAGTGTGGTTCCACTTGTAAGTGGATAAATAACGATAATGTAAGGCATGTTACATGCCTGGGATATATATATATATATATATACTTGTTATATATAACTGGGATACAAGTGGGATGGAACTGTGACTTAAAAATCAAAGTATAAAAGTTGTGCAACCAAATATAGCTGGGATATAATAAGTGGCAATTATTAAAAACAAAGAAACATATTAATGTCAAGTGAGGATTAATAATCCCCCCCGGATTAATCAACCACCATTGCCCAAAAAAAAAATGTAATTTAAAAACAGGTGGTCCCCCCAGATTTATAAACCGGTGGGCCTACCCCCGATTAATCAACCACCACTTCGGAAATCCATTTTTTTATCCAACATTTTTTATTTCCAATTCTATTTATTTCCAATTGATTTTTACCTTTTTTTTAATCATCATTGTTATACTTCAGGTTTAAGTTGATCATTGAAAATTTCAAAAAACAACTATTCCCCAAATGATCGATTTCTAATTAAAATATTTATAAAAAACATCAGTTTGGATAGCTCCCAAAGGGTACCCCCCATGAGCCCATGTCCCCCAGTAATAATAACCATGGTTTGCCCCTGATTAATCAACCACCTTTCTGATCCATGAAATTTTAACAAATCCAATGGAATTCTATTAAGATCTAATTGACGTAAGCCATATCCAAAGTTTTATGGTTCAGAGTTGCTTATTATTAAGGGATGGTCAAGAAGGTACCCCCCTACCTTCTGGGGGGGGGTTATTAATCCGGTGTTGGCATTACAACTTATAAGTGGGGATATTTCGGATATATAACCAGGTTGTAAGTTATATAGGGGTAAAACTGGATATATTACCTATATATATATATACACATTAAAACAAAAACCTCTAAAAACCCATTGATTGACCGTTAGGATCCAAGGTGATCCAAGCATGATAGATATTTATTGTTTTTTTCAAAGAATAGCAGCAAATGGTTAGACACATTATGAAATATCACATGTTTTTGTGGGGGGGTATTCCCAGTTAGGGGGAACAAACACCAGTCACTGGCATGAGCAACGACCGGGGTCCGGGGATGGCTGATGGTATTCCTATGGATCCAAAGACTTCCTTAAAAGATGCGGAAAAAAAAACTGAAATTATACCCCTCTTATGCCTCCGAAAAAAACTACTTCGCTTTTTTTGGGGATAACATATATACCAGTGGAACAGACACCAATGGCAATTTATAATCAGTGAAATCTTGGCCGCAAAGACCCAACAAAAACACTTTCATGATTTAAGAAAAACATGGGATAATAATAGATTGAATAATAGATTGAATCATCTAAACAACACTTTTATGTATATATATATACTTTTATCGTAAAGCCAAAAAGATCCACAATCAGCCGCTATCGATTTCTTGGGGAACCTCTCTTCATAGCCGGCCTCCGTGAGTTGCTCGGGATGGACGAGACGCCGCATCAAGGGAGCCACCTGCGTCGCTGATTTCATGGTGATTTGATCTGCAAAAAGTGTGAAAAAATGGGAATATTTCCATAGATGCGGGTACCAATAACCAAGTCCTGGATGACCATGACGACCTAGTGACTTCGAAAGCTAGTCATGGTTTTGGGGTACAACTAGTTCAGGAAACCTCCGAATAGCTATGGCGGATGGCCCTGGATGGCCTGGCGATTCTTGTCATGAAGGCATTAATTTCCCAATTTCCAATATAGACCCTCAATCTTTTGAAGGAATGGTATGTTACTCTAGCAACAGTGTCCTTTTGGGAAGAATATAGGGGTGGATTTGGCATAAGACTTATCATCATTTATCTTTTGATTGTCCAACAAAGGGCAGCTCCTCTACCAACCAACCAACCAACCAATCAACCAACCAACCAACCAGTGGGAAACTATGGGAAACTCACCGTTTTAAGTTGGGCCCCTAAACAAAGCCACACATCAATCAGCAGAAACGATAGTTCAACAGGCAATATACATTTAGCTTTGAGGGTAAGCAGTTTGACACCCTGGGCAAAAATGGTTTGGAACATGGAGGCAAGCACAGCTCCTTAGCTCCCTCCTAGCCATCGGATAGCCATATTCTTGGCTACATAACAATGTACATATGTATATATATATAGACATGTTTATACATATATCTACGCATATCTAATTATGGACATATATTTTAAAAATATATAGAAATATATATATATATATATTTAAAACAAGATCATGTAATATGAAAAATATAATATAATATCTTATAATATAATATAATATAATATAATAATCATATATAATATATGTATATATACACGTACATAAATTGCCCATTGGCTACCATGGACTCCCTTAAATGGTTGGTGAATGATGGTGAATTTTGGTGACCCAGGCTGCACCTCATCTGTAGTGATCAGCTGAGTCTGAGCGGAACACGGGACGCTCAAAACGGATGGAAAATCAATCCCAAGTTGTCCAGAAGATCCTACATCCCGATCTTGGACCATTTATATGGCATGTAAAAAGATTTAAAACAGGAGAAAACAACAATGAGATGAAACCCAAATATGGGTCAGTATTTGGTGGATTTTGATATGTTTTTATATGTATAATATATGTTTTTATATGTTTTTCCTCCATCTTGCTGAGTTTTTATTTGGTTTTATCCTCCGTTTTGGCTGCTTCAATCCCGCTTAGTTGGAAGCCATTTTGGGCCTTCTTGCGCGTGCGCGGCTGCACCATGGGGCTGACGATGGACCACAGCCTTCGCACGGCCATGTTGACGCCTGGCAACGGCTGGTGAAATTCAAAAAGATTATTGATGATCTGGTGATAATAACCATCAATAATCAACAATAATAAAATATATATAGTGATTATTGATGATTATTTAGTGATTATTTAGTGGTTATTGATGATTATTGATGATTATTGATGATTATTGATGATTATTGATGATTATTTATGATTATTGATGATTATTGATGATTATTGATGATTGTTGAGTGATTATTGATGATTATTGATGATTATTGATGATTATTGATGATTATTGAAGATTATCGATGATTATTGAAGATTATTGAAGATTATCGATGATTATTGAAGATTATTGATGATTATTGATGATTATTGATGATTATTGATGATTGTTGATGATTATTGAAGATTATTGATGATTATTGATGATTATTGATGGTTATTGATGATTATTGGTGATTATTGATGATTATTGACGATTATTTAGTGATTATTGATGATTATTGATGATTATTGATGATTATTTAGTGATTATTTAATGGTTATTTAGTGATTATTTAGTGATTATTGATGATTATTGATGATTATTGATGATTATTTAGTGATTATTTAGTGATTATTTAGTGATTATTGATGATTATTGATGATTATTGATGATTATTGATGATTATTGATGATTATTGATGATTATTGATGGTTATTGAAGATTATTGATGATTATTGATGATTATTGATGATTATTGATGATTATTGATGATTATTGAAGATTATTGAAGATTATTGAAGATTATTGATGATTATTGATGATTATTGATGATTATTGATGATTATTGGTGATTATTTAGTGGTTCTTGATGATTATTGATGATTATTGATGATAATTGATGATTATTTATTGATTATTGATGATTATTGAAGATTTTCGATGATTATTGATGATTATTGATGATTATTTAGTGATTTTTTAGTGATTATTTAGTGATTATTGATCATTATTGATGACTATTGATGATTATTTAGTGGTTATTTAGTGGTTATTGATGATTATTGATGATTATTGATGGTTATTGATGATTATTGGTGATTATTGATGATTATTGACGATTATTTAGTGATTATTGATGATTATTGATGATTATTGATGATTATTTAGTGATTATTTAATGGTTATTTAGTGATTATTTAGTGATTATTGATGATTATTGATGATTATTGATGATTATTTAGTGATTATTTAGTGATTATTTAGTGATTATTGATGATTATTGATGATTATTGATGATTATTCATGATTATTGATGATTATTGATGATTATTGATGATTATTGATGGTTATTGAAGATTATTGATGATTATTGATGATTATTGATGATTATTGATGATTATTGATGATTATTGAAGATTTTCGATGATTATTGATGATTATTGATGATTATTTAGTGATTATTGATGATTATTGATGATTATTGATGATTATTGATGATTATTGATGATTATTGATGATTATTGATGATTATTGGTGATTATTGATGGTTATTGATGATTATTGATGATTATTGATGATTATTGATGATTATTGATGATTATTGATTATTATTGATGATTATTGATGATTGTTGATGATTATTGATGATCTGGTGAGTGTCAAGAGGAGACCATTTACAACCAGGTTTTCAACCATGTCATACTCATTCAATCATCAGAGAGATGATCCTGAAGAAAAACACATGGAACCATATGGAACCAATACAATAGCAAAATCATCTTTCAAACCGATTCGGGGCTGCGTGCTTTCAGCGAAGTATGCATCAAGATTCACATCACATGCCCACGGGACTCTAAATGTCAACCATTTGTAGGATTTTCAACTTAGTTCAGGAAATTGAACTCTGCCAAAATCGGCCTATCATTGCACTGAAGAGAAGTCTATTTATATTTAAATATATATATATATTACATATGGCATCAGGTTGATTCAGGTTGTCAACATCAAACCGGTGCTCCGCTGCTTTCATTGCTCTTTCACCGCATGTCACATCGTGGTAACAAGCACTTACGGGCCATTGTTGTCATTTCTTCCGCGCGCCTAAAACAAAGATTTGGGCCACACGGTCAGGGTAGTAGGTATTGCTTTCCTGGACAGCCGTGCTCTGGGTGTTGGTTGATCGGGATTCCCGGTCCCAGAGGCTTCTCTCCCTCCATCGCCATCTGACTTTATCCTCAAAGATGCTTTACAACCTTGAAACACGGGTTCTCAGTACAAACTACAGGATCCCTTTGTCCAATTCTGGCAAAACCCGTTATTATCCCATTATATATATATCCCATAATAGTGACCCATTTGATACACAGAGCGCTCCTTTTTCACGATTTTTCATGATTCAATACTGTATATGTTAAGTTAGCCTCTGGTTATTCAGCCATGGAAAATGGTCGTATTCACTAGCTAATTCATCTATTTTCATAGGTGGCCAAACATTTTCGCCCAGTTACTAATCACCACAACGACTACTATTGAAATAATCAACAATAATCATCAATAATCACTATAAATAATATATATATATTAACTTATTCAGTTCACACCATTCTTGACCACTAATCACCACAATAACCATTCTTACTAACCATGATTACCCTCTGGTAAACTAACATAACTATGGAAAATCACCATTTTAATGGGTAAATCCACTATTTCTATGGCCATGATCAATAGCTATTTTGACATAACCAGAAGGTAACCACCATAGCCATGGCGAGCATCTTGGATCATCACTTTGATCGCCGTCATGGAAAAGTTCTGCCGGACGGCGCCCCTCACGTCCAACACGACCACCTGGGGAACCAAGGCCGTGGTCCACGGCCTGCTGGGGGGTGCATCCCATTTCGTAAAGGGGTGAACAAAAACCAGTTAGATTATATAATCTGGTTGGTGGTTGACCTACCCCTCTGAAAAATAACAAAGTCAGTTGGGATTATAATCCCCAATATATGGAAAATTAAAAAATGTTCCAGAACCACCAACCAGTAATGGAATATCCCTTCGCACACATGGGATTATAATTAATGGATTATGTGAACAAATGAATCCTTGTTCTGGATGTAGTCGAATAGTAGTACCTTGTGTGCTAGTTATTACCGAACCTCACTCAGGCATTGCAGTCAGCGCGCGGCCGTTTTCCTCTTGCGGGCGCTTGAGCCATGATGGCCGTAACATTGTTCATTGTTACATGTGCTACCGCTGTGTTCCCTTTGACACCCCCCATGCCCGTGGTATTCTTCGAACCACGGACACGAGAGAGGGAACTTTGAATTAGATTGGTTTCTGCTACTTGAATTACGCCTATGTACATAAAACGTGCCATTCGGCTCCCCCTTCCCCACATACCCGTCGGGAATAATGGTTCAGGGTTCGCCTACTCTCTGGCTGTCGATGCTTCGGCGCGTCATCAAGCTGTACAACGCGAATTATTGCTAGCTAACATCTACTTTTCTACGTTGGCTAGGCATACCACTCACCCGTCGGGAGAAATGGATCGCTTCGCTACTAAAGATTTACAATGCTAACTAACGAATTCACGTGCACAGTGCAGAATTCGTGCAGATTGGGAATATCAAAATCTTGAACCTAAGCGAATTAGTCTACTGCCTCGCTCAGAGTCCACTCAGTTGATCCTTTCCTGATCATCTGTTCACAAAGACGATACACATCTCATATTCCAGTGATCATTTTTACGGATCGAAGTAATTGGTTTACTGCTCACGGCGGACTTTCTTCCATTGAGGTGCTGTTGGAGTTCTCTCCCATCCTGCCGCACGTTTCGGAGCAGCTTTCGGCGATGAAGGCTTTGCAGGCGGTGCCTTTGATGGTTCATGGGATTTCGGCATAGCCTTGCCCTTTGGTGCACTAGCCGATGAGGATGATGCTGAACCAGTGCCTTCAGGTGCCTGTGAAGGTTGCGCAGTTGGTTTAGCAAACTTAGAAGCTGCAGTATGTCCAACCGCTTTGAATACTTCACTCACCACTTCGTCGCCAAGGGTTGGAGCCATCTTCGTTTTCATTTCGGTCTTTCCCCTCTGCGCCTCGGCCTCGGCCAGCTGAATAGCATAAGCCATCTTGCTGACAAAGTTTTGAGGTAAAGGAATGCCACATTGTTGGGCTGCAAAGAGCAGTTCTACTCTCTGTTCTTTCTCCCTCAGGCTCAGATATACCGAGAAAGCTGGGAGTTCGATGCAGTTGGGGAAGCCGTGGCTCCCGGAGCGAAAGAAGGTGTATGACTCGTGCTCCGGAAAGGTTCCTTTGAGCAGTCGTCGAAGGAAATTGCTGATGGTTACTCGCATCTCCTGTTTCCCTTGGGCATCAGCCTGCATTCGGTTCATTGGCATGAGAAAGCCTAATGACTCAGGAGTGTACCCAGCACGTACCAGAAATTCCATCATCTTTTCATAGATCTCTAAAGTCTTGATGACTGGCATCATCATGTTTCTTGGTTGCCCTGAGTATAACTTCTCTCCTTCTGACCATGAATTCCTCTTCCCTTTCTGCTGAAAGAGTTCATCCAGTTCCAGCTCCGTCGGTCGCTTGAGGTTGCCATCCTGGTCTTCTCCTGTATAAGGACAGAAGTCGTCCAGGTCCAGCCGGACTCGCTTGGTTTCCGTCATCATCTCATAGTACTCCTCTGGGGTCAGAGTGACTCTCTGTTTGTAGTAGAGCCTGAACATTGTGATGACCTTTGACATGACAGCATTGTCATACAAGTGAGCCGCGGCCTCGGAGACATCGTTGTTGATAAGTCCGTCTTCTGGCATACCCTTGCTTCCGCTCTTGAGGTTCTTGGTCCATGCTGGAAGCTTGGTAGAGGATTCATCTTCAGGTTCGACTTCCATTTCATCTTCGTCTTCTTCAACGATTTCGTCGTCTTCCTGTTGGGCTTCCTCCTCCTGATCCATTTCTTCATCATCGCCTTCGTTGTAGTCGACCTCGTCGGGATTGAAGCCATAGTCGTTGGATTCGGATACGTTTTCTTGTGCTTGATGGACCGTATCCTTGAACAACGATTCTTCTTGTCGACGAACTTCTTCATCGATCTCTTTCTTCGTGGCCTCATCTTCATCGTCTTCAGGAGCTTGTAGCCGATAGGGACGGATTCCACAACTTTCCAGTTCCGTCCAGCAAACTAGACACACTGCTAGTTTTGTCGGCGTCTCATTGAGACAGTGAGGACAATGGCGGCAACCTGATGTTTGCACCCTTTTGCGTTCGACTATGTAGTCAATCAGCTTGATGCGGGCCAGGTATTGTTCTTGTCCGCCAGGCTTGATGAGGTCGTTCTTGAATTGGTTGACGATGTTCATGGCATCCATGGCGGTTTCGTCAAACGGTTGATCTTCGGCGTCGATGCATTGACTTGCAACCCTCAAGATGGACTCCTTGGTGGCTACCGTTCTTGATTTGACAGTTCCAGACCGGACTACCTGGTCGTCGCCCGACGGGACGAACAACCGGAGCCATGTCTTATTGTTTTGGTCCTTTGGGTCCTGAATCCATCCTCCTTTGATTGCCGAGAACGGGATGATCTTTGGTGAGACGATCTGTCCCGAGTCAGTCAGTCGACCGCCATATTCCACCATCAAGGTCTCGGTCGGGATGAACAAGAAAATGTAGTCCCCCTTTCGCGTATCAACGCTCTTCGTGATAGTCCATGATCTGTGATCCCATGGCACGTACGGGTTGAAGAACGTGAACATCCGATGACCTTCTCCAAGACCTCCTGGAATTAATCCCTGCCTCCAAATGCTTCGAAGGTTGGTCTTCTTGGTGATGTGGAAACAAACCGGTAACGACAAAATGGTGTTGGGCGCGATTGGATGTGAAAGTAATGAGGACAGCAATGAGACGTCGTCCCTCGAAGATCCTTCCTTGTGCCCCGTAGGAGCACGGACCGCCACAGGGTAGAGCAGTAGACCTTCATCAGGAATGTTCGTGTTCGCATCGACTTTGTTGTCAATGCACGTCAGGCTGGTGCGCTCGATGTCCTTGTTGATACCAAATGCCAACACTTGTTCACGAACACGACGTCCATACCGGGCACAGTGGAACATAATCTTGAAGAGCAACGTCATGCGGTAGTTTGCCTCATCGACATTCCATGCACTCTGATCATTTGCTCTTCCTTTTGGAGCAAGGAATACATGTGGCCAGCGTGCGTACTCGTGCCTCCAGATGGACTCACATTTGAGCACCTCCTCGATGGGCACCCAGCCGGCGTCATCACATGACAGACTCTGTTGTTCTGATACCTTCCCCACGTTGTGCCGCAGGATCCTGTTTAGTGATGTACTCACCTTGTCCTCGTAGGTATTGAGTCGGTTGCCAGTCTCGAATCGGTAGTTGGCCGCACATTCTACACCGCCAAAGTAAGAGCAGTTGAAGAAATGGGCCCCCGTGGTCGGGATGATTTTCAAGAAACCATCTTGCGGCGCCTCGACTCTCTTGTAGAAGGGCTTCCTGATGTTGTTATCAGAGTAGCTTGCCATAAAGTCTGGCACTGACCAAGAGTCACCTCCTCCTCTGACAATAGCGTCTCTGACCACTTCGTTGAGGTCAACAATGTTCTGTGGTCCTGGCTTTGTCACATCACGTCCTTCTATGCAGAATCTGCCATACTCATCGAGGTCACCAACTTCAGACATAGTTCTGATGCTGTCGTACCATTGGTGTTCACCAAACCTCGATTTTGTGGGTTCATCCGTTTGCCCCGACCCATCAGTAGCACCTGAACCGTCCTTCTTGTGCTCAGGAGGCTCCATATCGACGTCATCAGATGTTGGACTATCAGCCTCGAGCGACGCTCGGACGGCCTTTAGCACTTTTCTGACTTCATCTCTCTTCTCATGTTCACATTCAAGATGGCCATGTTGGGTGCTACCACAATACAAGCACACGTTGACATCCTCAGAGACGGTGAAGAGTTTTCCCAACGCATCCAAAAGTTGTTGTTTCCCGGAATTCTCTGAGTCCCTGACCACATCGGTGGGGTCGTTCGCTGGCTCATCAGCTTCCTCCTCCCCAGGGTGAGCCGACGACTCGTCACCTGGCTTGGCATCGGCATCAGTGCCCATGCTGGCGTCACCCCCTGTGATGTTGTTCTTCCTGCGATAATGAGAGAATACCTGATCCTTCTCCCAGTCCGTGAGGCAGCAGAAATTGGCCAGCGAATCATATCCGGGGATTGCGTGGATGAGCTTCATGACCCTTTCGGCTTCTGCAGTTTGCAGTGTGCAGTCGAAGGATCCCCGTCTCTTGTCATTGATGGTGCTCGAGGTTCGGGAGGTCGATGTAAATTGAGCCAGTGCCTTTTCCAATCCATTGAGATACTCAGCTGGATCAACACTAGCATTGAAAACATCTACGACTCCCTTGGCCATATTGGCCACGTCCAAGACACCAAGCCAGAACTCGATGATATCTCCAGTTTTCTCGGCAGATGCACGGGAGAATCCAAAAATCTCGTTCCTCTCCTTCACCTCGGGAACGGCAACCTTCTCGAAGAAGTCTTTGTATGCGACATTTCCGCAATCCTTTGTGACTCTATAGATCAAAAGCCACTTCTTTGCAACATCATCGAAAACTCTTTCGCGATATATGCTGAATTGCTTGCCGCGTCCGTTCCGGAAAATTTCCAGAGCTTGCCTCTTCGAAATTCTGACTCCTCCCATGTGAGATAGAGATTTCATCAAGTGCTCCCCATACGCCAACGATGCATTTGAAATCAACGAAGACGCAGTAAATGTGAGCCATGTTTGGAATCCTTGATTGATGTCAACAATGTCAACACCAAGATCCTCGAATGCAACCTTCAACCTAGCTGCAAGGAGTAGTACGGACTTCCTGGCCTCCAATGTGGGGGATGAACGCTTGTAATGGTCCTGGGTGTTGGCGGAGCAATTAATGCAATGGGTTGGTCTCGACTGGCACGTCTCGACCTCATCCATCGTCTCTGCGCCTCTACAACTTCCGCACAGGATGTCTTCGTTCTCCTTGTCAATGGTGAACCACATGCACCGATCGGAAACCACTGGTTCCAGCTCATGGGTGCCGACCACCGGTTCGACCCAACTGGTCTTGAACCTTTTGTCTTTGGTGAATCTGTTCACGGCGGTTCCAGGGCCTCGCTGGAAGATTGTGGTGTCGTCATTTGCATAATCACCAGGGGTCATTTCGCCACCTGCGATCTTGAACGCCTCAGTTGGTCCGGTCATATCCTCCAGAACTTTGGCGATGATGCCCGATTCGTCAGGTTTGAACGCTCCCTCATTGAGAACTGATACATGTTCCCTATTCGTGGCACACATGAGGAAGACCCTTTGGCGAAATAGATTCTTCTCGATGACAGACCAAACTGCCGTCTTTCCCAAAGTCCCCTTCTTGGTTGTACTCAAAATCGAATACTGTTTTCCGAATTGCGAGTACATTGACCGCCACATCCTCTGATCCGATGTTACCAAGATCCCTTGGAGCCTCATCTTCTCAATCAGCTCCTCTGCGATCCTGGACGTAACAGAGTCCACTCCGTTGAACATGGAGTCATTGTTGATGGCGACCATCAGGGGTCTGGACGTAACTTGATCAAGATCGAGCACACCCTTGACAAACTGATTCTTGAAGTCGTTTTCAAGCATGACACAATGAGGTGGTTTTTGTGCATGTAGGAACTGCAATGACAACCAAAGGTGCACAGTTATCAAACCATCGTCGACGGTATCCGTGCTGAGGTACTGCTTGACCTTGTCAAGGGTGTCGAGGAATTGCTGAAGGGGTCGTTCTGCTTCAGAATCATGGATCTTGAACACCTCGACACTTTCCCATCCCATGTCAGCTAATCCCATTTGGATGCCATGCGTCCCACTTTGGGTCCCCACGCGGAACATCAGGTCGGTGATGAGGATGGTTGTTCCAGCCCTGAAATCACCTGCCAACATGTCATGATCTCTTGGACCGCTTGGTGCATCGATGATCCTGCAAGCAAGTGGGTTGGTGATCATCTTCTTGATGCGGCCAAGGTCAGATTGGTTGGCAACGTTCACATCGTGATGCCCTAGCATCATGAGCATTCCTGCAGTCGACAGATAGCACCCTGTCCGCGTCAGCATGTACTTGCGGACAACGTGGCTGTAGCACCTCAACCAGTCTTTCTCAGAGATGGTAGACGCGGTGTCCTCCGTCACGACTGCCGGGTTGCAGATTCCGAAGACCATGCAAGCATATGCGGTCACTCTCCTCAAGTATTGTGCCCAAGGTGCTGAACCTGAAGTGCTGGCAGCTTGAGCTGCTGGGCCTTGGACGATTGATAGAAGAAAGTGATTATGCTCGTCCATCCATGCTGAGGTGATGAACTCGGAGTTCCTTTGATCGGGCATTGATGAAGTTCTGAAAAGATATCCATTCGGTACCCGAGGAATCACCCAGTCCTTTCTTGCAGGAGGTGTAGATGGCCTTGCCTTCGATGGTGGAGCTTTTGGTGGTGGTGCACTCCCAGCTGCAGAGCTGTAACCATCGTGTCCACCGGCGGTGGAACTACTAGGCCCAGTCTGTTGTTGTTGCTGTTGTGCCCGCTGTGCATCGGCTTCCCTCTGTTGCTTGTCATTCATCATTCTGATAGGTGAAGGATCCCAACCTGGATGATCCGGTTGACTTGGAGGGTTTCTGCCGTCTCTCGGCATCAGCGGGATGTCCCAGCCATCAATGTGGGAGACCTCTGTGGCTCCTTGGCCCATCTGTGTGGTGGCAGTGGTCGTCACATAGTCGCGGATACAGGAAAATGTCCTGTTCCGTTTCTCCACCTCCTCAAACATGCCCTGGTCGGCCCTCTCAATGTTGTAGCCCCCCAACTCCCATAGGTCGTCGCGGAGGTCAATGGCCTGTTTCATTCTGACCAGATCAGCCTTGATGATCCCGCTCAGGTGTGACATTGATTGAAGTTTTCCAATTTTGTCATCCACTCATGTAGCATTTTGGAGATCATGAGAATGGTTTGCAAATGGACAACAGCTGCCGTCCGTTCCAAGCTGAGATCATAACTCATTGACATCCAGTCTTCCAGGACATTCTGAACGATGATGGTTTTACCCTGGCTGCTGGTCGCTCTGGCATTGTGACGTCGGAGTGCATAGCCGAGGCTGTAGCTCTCCTCGTACATGATGTTGACCAGATATTGGATGCGGTTTTCAACTTCAGATGGTTCAGGTTCTTCTCTCCGCATCACTTCAAACGACCACTTTTCCCATTTTCGACGTGCGATTTCCTCGAAGTTTGTCCTCTTTCGGATTTGGTAGCAAGGACTCCCATACGGAGGATACGTCTGGTTCAATGATCCGAGGTTTGCTGGGCTAGTATTTGCGATCTTGTCGCGCAAATCTCTGACTGTGATCTCCTTGTTGATCATACTATTTTGCCCAGTATAGTGGTCTTTGAGGGTATACCATAGTTCATCTATTCTGATTGCACACTCGAAGGTGCACAACATCTGCATGATGCTTTTCTCATCTGGATTTCTAGCGGCTCCTTCCACCAATTTCGATAGTCGGGCCCCTTTGTCAATGAAGCTGATGGCAGACATCTTCAACTCATTCTCATTGGTCACTTTTGATAACATTTTCATGAGCAACCTGATTGCATGAGTCACGAACGCCCTGCCACTTCTATCCATGACAAAAGCTAAGGCCACAACGACAGGAGGAGAAATCTTCACTCGATCCAACCATTCGTCGAGGTCCTTGTCCTTGTAACCCCTGAAGTTTGCCTCCTCATAGGTTGAGAATGGAGCAGGAAGGTTGTGCTCTTGTTTCTTCTCCTGGATGAGGGACAAAGTTGATTTCAGCAAACTAATGCCTTTGGCCGCTGAAGGGATCACAAGGTCAGTCCCAGCCATTGCGAAGACCGAAGTGAGGTATGCGGAATCCGGATCCGTCAAGGCGCACCAACGATGCAGGTAACAGCCCGACTTCACCTTCAATCCACCTCTAACGGGATCCGGATCCGCTAATATTGATCCACGACGTGGATACAACCTCAGCTTCACCTTCACACCGCCTCGTTGGGTGATGAAGTTAATGAATAGTTGTTCATTGATGGTCTTCACGTTGGTGTTGTATTCATAGTCATTTATGATGACACATGCACACGACTTCGACTTATAGTAATCTTCCTCTTCCATAACCTTTGGTCGAAATCTCTTCCCATAAACGTTGTTAATCAACATTTGATTGGTGACACCTCGAAGGATAGCTCTGACAATCTTCTCGGTATATAATTGTGTTGCACGTGTTTCTCTGCCCGCACATTGACCGTGAGTGTGTGAGCCATCACATTTCACATGCAAGTCAAAGAACTCGACCCCCCACGATACGATCCTCCACGGTTTCTTGATTGCGGTCCCAACGTCTTTGAATTGTGACTTCAAACCATACATGCATCCATCAAAGTCATGCACAGTCGATTGGGTCCCATTGATCAGAAACTTCATTCTCTCATCATTCCAATAGTCGCATCCCCGAGGTAGTTCCAACAATGCCATTGCATGCAAAACATGTACACGTTGCAGACACAATGTGAACTCTTCCCATAGCTCCCAATATAGAAGTGCTTTCATTCTGATGTTGTGCGCTGTGACCTCACTCACATTTTTGTTTAACCGATTCCACGGTGAACCACCGGTGCAAGGTCCCGCAAAGAACACGCAGTCACTAGGACCCCTGATGCAACGTCTCCATTTTGCCCTTCCGTAGTTGGACATGAGGTTGTCATCTTCGGTAATCGTGACCACATGCATCATCTTAAACCGACTCTGTTTGTGAATCTTTGTAATGATGCTTTGCGTTTCAGCACACATGAGGAGCAAGCATGGGATATCATCCTTCATCTCATAGACGTTGAGAGATATGGTAACGTCATTGAGTATTTTCCCGAGAAAATCAGCATAGGACTGCTTGAAGTGATACGTCAGAATCTTCCCATTCTTTCGATGTAGATTCATCTGAATATCCCAATCATTTTGTTTTCTGGTCTCATGCTTCAACTTGTAATGATGGGCTATAAACATGTCATCCAACGGAATGATTTTCATGTTCCCATCAAGGATACAGGTGACCACAGTGTCCTGGCACGATGCCCTGTCCTCCACGTCAGACCCGCTGTCCATCACATCTTTGATGTCTGCATTGGATATGATCTTGAAGGTAGTGGTCCCTGTCCAAAATTCATTTCTCTTATTGGTCTTCTCGATGTTATTCCCCACCAATCTCCATGAATCGTGGATCAATCTTCCACTTGACTGAAACACTTGGTTGGTTTCCCGTTCATCTCTAAACCGTCTCAGCTTACATGGCAGAAAGTCAGCCTCTTTGGGGGTAAACATCTTTCTTCTTGGTATTTTGTGCACTCTCATCAATGTTGTTTCGTCCTTCCATATCCATTCATCTTGATCACGTTCATTTTTGGATATTTTCTTTCCCTTTCTTGATGATGTTGATGGGTTATAGGCTTTGTCTTTTGACACCCTACCAGCAATCACATCACCACCAGCGAATACAATTCGTTGTCGGTTGGGATCTTTGTTTTCTGTGGGATATGGATCATCATCGGGGTCCCCCGTCGGAGGAAATCCCATTGGAAGACTACCCCATCCAGAACTCCCCCCATGAACAACTCGAAGGAGCGTGTTGATCACCCGAGCAGTACCACACGGAGCTGCATGAATGGTTGTGGGTTCATTTCCATGGGATTGATGACAAAATAGTTGACCTACTCCCACAGTTAACTGAGGATACTTCAGGACGTGAGTCTGACGAGTCGGCACCGCAGCAGCATGGAGCCCTTGTCGTGCTGTTGACGCCAGGTGTCCCGGTGAGACAACACCAGCTGATTGCCTAGTAATCACCGACGGTGATATACTAAATTGACACGGATGGTATTGGAAACAAGCTCGTTCTACCCATTGATCAAAACGGTCTTGTTGTTGAACGGGTGGAACTCGATCCTCAACCTTGATCCATTTGCCATGAGAAAGTATCCAGGTACTTCTCAAACAATCATGAGGCAATGAAACACCAGGTGGTCGCTTTCTAAAGAAAGTGGGCGTCTTAACAACCAATATGGGATCCATACCAGGTAGTTGTTGTACTTGTTCTTTACCAGAAAGACCCTTCTGATACACCTCAGGTGGTAGAATAGGTATTTCGGTATACGGAAAATTTGGAACATCTTGCGTTTTGGTTTGAAACACTTGTCGGACAGTGGTATCAACATCCGTGGTAGGTGAGACCATATCGAGCAGATCTTTCGTACCGATGTCACCAGGGTCCAACAAGTTGATGAGCATACATGCTCTTTTCCATGCTAACGGATTCTTGAAACCTTTGGTGTGAATGTCAGCGGCCATTTTCGAGGTCACCTCGTACATGAGTACGTAGTTTTCCCGAGTAAAATGTTCATGGAGGGAAGTGATGGCTATGCCATGGGTCCTCTCAAGATGCCGCATAGTGGGGTTACGACCCGACCTGACTACACCAATCATGCCCTGATTGTCATCATGAAACAATAATTTGGGCGACTTTCCCGTCAGCGTTTCCCAGATGCTCATTGCGGGCAAGCCCATAGTACGGAGGGTGACATCGGCTGCAACGATTTCGGCCTCAGGCGTCGAATGGCTTACGCATCCTTGCCGCTTGCTGCCCCCGGACAAAGGAAACCGAGTGTGGTTACCCTGGATATGCATATGAGACCCTGAAGTTGATCTCAAAGACTGGGCACACCCTGCAAAATCAGCATCAGCAAATAAAGACAACGTCAATTCATTGAAATGGTCTCCAACCCATCCGGTCATTCTTTTAGATAGGCTGGAATTCACGTAGCACATTAAGTGATACAGCTTTGCATCGTCATCAATAGTCCACTTTGTTACATTCCTGGCCAGGGAATTGATGGAACGAAGCAGATCAAAACGAGCAATCCTCGCCGCGTACAGCAGCTTCATCAACACGCTAGCAGCGTGTGGCGCTAATGCACCTCTCTCAGACTCCCCAGGCGAGACGTCTTCCCCTTGGGTTCCTTGTTCATAAAACAATGGAGCGTCCGGATCAAATTCATGAGTACACCATGGACATACCTTCTTGTTCTTGGGGTTCCCGGGACATGGTGCTCTAGACTTGTGTTTCTTTGTTTCTTCAGGTAGACTTGGAGTAGATACTTGTTTTAACTTCGTATCTTTTCCAACAATGTCCAAGTACTTCTCAACTGACAGCTTCAACAATCCTTCCATGTCGTAGGTCATAGTTGAAACCGGGGTTCCATCATGAAGTTTGGTAGATCCCTTTCTCAAAATACAACCAAGGTATAGTCCTAAGTCAGTCTCGGGCTCGATGTTGAGTTTTGATCGAAGCATCTCCCAACCCTTAGTCAGGTTCTCTTCCGGTCCTGCCAGCTTTAAGTCGTCTACATAGATGACAAGAAGTAACTTCAGTTTCTTGTGAAAATACATTGAGGGCCATTCTTCTCCAACAGGAACGAAGTCGAGTTCACGAACTTTCTGATCACAGTGTTGTTCCCACATTGTTCCCGAATCGGGGTGACCATACAAAGCTTTAACCAATCTTACAACTGGTCTATGGAACTTTCGAATATCGACATCGTCTGGCCATGCATCTTCAGGTAGCTCAACCCAACATGGTGGTCCGGTTAGTTTTGCTTGAATGTATGCCTGAATGGCGTCGGCAAGTTTTACATTGTGGCCTGGAAGACACCCATAGAAATCAGCCCATCTCGATGCCTCAAAAGTAGCTGGAGAATTGCCCAAGTCCTGGAAGAAGGCAGCCTCCCAGAATTGGTTCTTCACCTGGTTACCAAGCAAGACACCTCGGCCTTTGAATTTTCTACTGGGACTTCCTGCAGGCAACTGATAGTTTTTCTCAACACAGATACCATGTACTCTGGCCATGTGAACCTCCGTCTTGTTTGCCTTTGCTTCACGAACAACGTCATCATATTCTCTAACGACACTGAAATCATAGACTCCAGCAGCATGTTGACCCAACCATTCCTTCCTCATAGCTTTACGTGCATCATCGTTTTCCATCATTTCCTTACGACCAACAGGCCTTGCCACTGCAGTGTTGAACATCTTATTGATATTGATTCCATCACCATTTGAAGTCAGCTTTTCTCGATGATCATCACAATGATTAATGCATGGCATGCATGGAAATGGAAGGAAAACATCGCTGAGGCCACGAGCGTCTTGGGGTACTTCGTTGGTGTTGTGCAATGTCGCAGCAGCCACCACCTTCCCCTGGTTGAAGTCATACACTTTGTCGTTGTTCCAAGTGGCTTTCGGTCCCTTGCCCTTCTCGATCTCAGACCATTCATCCCACTCCATCAAGAAGTCATCGTCATCCGGTACGTCAGTATCCGACAGGTCTGAATAACATGGAGCAGAGGCAGAGACCCCTCTCCCGACGGGAGAAACGGACCCTTTTCCATATTGAAAAACCTTGCCTCTTCGGATGTAGTCTTGGGACATGGCCACTCCTGAAACATGATCGTCTTTGTCGTCTTTCTTGGAGGATTTGGCTTTCTTTACTTCTTTCTCTTTCTTCTTTTCTTCTTTTCTCTTTGCTCGCTCTTCACTCTCCTTGATTTTCGCATCGCTCTTCTTCTTCTCTTTTTCTGCTTCAAGCTTCTTCTCTTCGGCCTTAGCAATCCCTTTTCTGACAGTCGGTGACATCTTTCTCCACTCGTCAGGGGTATATTTTGAAGGCCTTGGAGTAGTTGATATTCTGCGAAAACCACGTTCATCAATACGATATGGATGGCCGCGAGCATTGAGTTTCACCCATTCACCATCGTCATTCAGGTATACGACCCCATCTCCACCCTTTCCAACGGAGTAATGTTCAGGTCCTCCTTCAGGGATATGAAGATCTGGATGTGCTGGCTTATCGATACCTGGTGGTCCCAATCTTTCCGATATTGCGTCAAAGTGCCTTTCAGCTTCCAACTCTCCATCAGTTGGTTCCCGTGGGACCTTCGACGAAGGTACACCACCACCACCATGACCATCGTCATCATCTCCACCATCATCATCATCATCCGGTGGAGGTGGCGGTAGAATTTCTGGGTTTCCTTCAAGACGATCTTTCACTTTCAATCCTTCAATGGAAACGTTGATCCTTTCATACTCTAACTTGCATGGGAATTCAAGGGGTTCCTTTAGCTCGACCCTTTCGGTATAGTGTGGAGTCCTCAGCTTTGCAATGGGCTTCTCCGCATCATAAGCCAAGTTCTGTTTGCTCCAATCACATAGTGCCCATACCCTGTACTTCCTCGACCAATGAAGCCCGGGGCCAATGGAGTATCCGGCGAACACTCCAGGGATTCCCATAGGGTCAAACTTGTGTTGTTGTTCTCGTTCACGTGAACCACTGGGCTTGAAGTACACGAGGGCACCGAAGGGTATCTTCCCTTTGAATTCTTCTCCATGAAGTTTGCACCAAGAACTTACCTCATCGTCGTTGGGCTCGATGTTGAGCAAATGGCTCACGCATCTGATGGCATACATCCAAAAGCATGGTGGAATTCCTGCCTCAAGTAGACAGGTTGTTGTTGCCACGAGGACGAATTGGTTAGTTCTCTCTGCGAGCGAGTTGTGCTTGGTCTTTCCGGCCAAAGAAGTATCCATTGGGATCTTTAGGATCTTCATTGCCTTGTCGAACTGTGGGGCATCATCGGAATATGCTTCTCGAATCTTACGACGGCCCATGAACTGTTTGACCGCCCGTATAACGGCGTCTGTGTCCTTTCTGGCAGAAGGATAAGACTGAAGCATTCCTGTATATCTATCCCTGATGACAAAGATGGTTTTGTCGTCGCCATAGTCCTGTTCAGCAATACGACGGTTGTCAACGTAGTCGAATGTGATCAGGTCCCCAAACTTCGTGAGCTTACGCTGAAGTGCACCTCTGAACGTTTTCCTGTGCTTCATCTTGGCACGCACGCAAGACTCACAGTAAGGGTTCTTATAGCGATGAGTTAGAAGGTGAACCTTCGATCGTGCTTCATTCTTCAAAGTTCCCCTCTTACTCAATCGGACTCCTCCATCTTCCTCATCAACATCAATGACATCATCGTCGTCTTCACCTCCTCCATCTTCAGGAATTTCTTCAACTTCAATTGGATGATCCTCATGGATGTCATCAGGTGCGATGCTGGGATCGTGTCCGTCGTCCTCAAACTCGGCATACTCGTCAGCATAGCATGACATTTCCTCAGCATCACCTGCATCACTTCCAACAGCCACTTCATGTTGATCATCTCTTACCTTAGCTTTCTTACGTTTCTTCATTGATCTCTTGGGTGATTTAACATTGGATCGAACAACGGAGTCGGAAAGATCTTCAAGTTCATCCCCACTTTCTCCATCAATGACCAGAAGACCTTCACCTTCCGATGTTGAGCATCCATCATCAAGAATTGCCATGATCTTCTCTACACGAGATGATTTCAACTTGAACTTTTCTTGATCGACGCTCACATAGGGAATATAGTCTTTAACGGTCATCTCGATGAAGTTGCCATTTGGATCCAACATGAATGGAGTTCTTCCGGTCGGCCATACAAAAGAATAACCAAG
>CAMXCT020005147.1:0-21938 GCA_947184155.2 Cladocopium goreaui
GTAGTAGTAGTAGTAGTGGTAGTGGGAGTGGGAGTGGTAGTGGTAGTAGTAGTAGTAGTAGTACCAGTAGTAGTAGTACCAGTAGTAGTAGTACCAGTAGTACCAGTAGTAGTAGTAGTAGTAGTAGTAGTAGTAGTAGTAGTAGTAGTAGTAATAGCAGTAGTAGTAGTAGTAGTAGTAGTAGTAGTAGTAGTAGTAGTAGTAGTAGTAGTAGTAGTAGTAGTAGCAGGAGTAGTAGTAGTAGTAGTAGTAGTAAGTAGTAGTAGTAGTAGTAGTAGTAGTAGTAGTAGTAGTAGTAGTAGTAGTAGTAGTAGTAGTAGTAGTAGTGGTAGTAGTAGTAGTAGTAGTGGTAGTAGTAGTAGTAGTAGTAGTCGTCGTAGTAGTAGCAGTAGTAATCAAAATATTAATTAAAATAGTACTTGTAATAATGATAACAATAATACTTGCGCGTACCTTGGGCCGCCCTTGCGCGAAACTTGCGCGATGCAGGTTTTAGACCATGGGAAAAATGCGAGAATAGGTCCTTTACTAAAAACCTTTCTGGGGTTTTTGGACGGCTCCCATTTACACACAGCAAGCTTTTACACACACAGGGGCTTTTACACAGAGAAGTCCTTACACAAAGGAGCTTTTTACACACAGAAGGTTTTACACAGAGAAGTCTTTACTCCAAGGAGCTTTTGCACACAAACGTCTAGGAGCTTTTTCACACAGAACTTTTTACACGAAGAAGGCCTGACAGAGAGAGTTTTTACACACAGACGCGTTTGCACATAGAAGCTTTTACACAGAGAAGCCTTTACACAGAGGAGCTTTTACACACAAAAGCATTTACACACAGCAAGCTTTTACACACACAGGGGCTTTTACACAGAGAAGTCCTTACACAAAGGAGCTTATTACACACAGAAGGTTTTACACAGAGAAGTCTTTACTCCAAGGAGCTTTTGCACACAAACGTCTCGGAGCTTTTTCACACAGAGCTTTTTACACGAAGAAGGCCTGACAGAGAGAGTTTTTACACACAGACGCGTTTGCACACAGAAGCTTTTACACAGAGAAGCCTTTACACAGAGGAGCTTTTACACACAAAAGCATTTGCACACAGCAAGCTTTTACACACACAGGGGCTTTTACACAGAGAAGCCTTTACACAAAGGAGCTTTTTACACACAGAGGGTTTTACACAGAGAAGTCTTTACTCTAAGGAGCTTTTGCACACAAACGTCTAGGAGCCTTTACACACAGAAGCTGTTACACAAAGAAGTCTCTACACAGATATATAGCTTTCACACACAGACGCGTTTACACACAGAAGCTTTTACACAGAGAAGCCTTTACACTTTACACAGAAAGTTTTTACACACGGAAGCTTTTACACACAGTGAAATCTTTACACAGACGTTTCACACAGAGAAGCTTTCACACACAGAAGCTTTTACACAAAGAAGTCTTTACACAAAGTGGTTTTTACACACAGAAACTTTTACACACAAAAGCTTTAGACAGAGAAGTCTTTGCACAGAGGCGCCTTTACACGAAGTAACAAGTTGAAATTGGCAGCAGTTCTTCAGGAAAAACCCTTGGCAGGAGCTTTCGGGAACTCACTTGCTCCACAAAAAAGCCGTCTATTTCCAACAAAGTTCCTATTCGATGAACTTTTTTCAAAAACATAAGGGCTATATTTCTGAAGCAGGTCCCCATCCAAAAGCTTTCAAGCCCACACTGCGATGAAATGGAGGGTCGAGAAATCCGGCGGAGCCGACGAGGGGCGTCAGCCCTTAAATCCGGCCAGGGGCCCCCTGGCCGTGTCCTTGCCGTACGGCAGTTCTCTCCTCTCCGTAGGAGAGAGGGGCCGCCGCCCCTGCCGCCGACCACCCGGTCCGGCCAAAAACCCCCGCGTTTTACGGTGTTTTGTGCTCTTCCCACTTTTTCCCATTTTTCGGATCTTGTGGTTTAAGATGGGTCAACATGGGCCAACATAGGCCTCAAGATGGGCCAACATAGCCCCAAGATGGGCCAACATAGTAGCAAGATGGGTCAACATGGGCCAACATAGGCCTCAAGATGGGCCCACATAGGCCTCAAGATGGGCCAAAATAGCCCCAAGATGGGCCAACATAGCCCCAAGATGGGCCAACATAGCTCTAAGATGGGCCAACATAGCCCCAAGATGGCCCAACATAGCCCGAAGCCGGGCCAAGATAGGGCTACATAGCCCGCAAGGTGGGCCCGACCGACCCCAACCCACCAACCCCAAACCCACAAGCACAAACCACCACTGATCAACCCCAACCCACCAACCCCAAACCCACAAGCACAAACCACGACCGACCAACCCCGACCGCCCAACCTCAAACCCAAACGCACAAACCACCACTGACCAACTCCAACCTACGACCCCCACGACTTTCCGGCACAAACCACGCCCGACCAATCCCAACCCACCAACCCCAAACCCAAAATCGCCAACCACCACTGCCGAACCCCAACCCACTAACCCCAAACCCTAACGCACACACCCCGACCGACCAACCCCAAACGTTTGCACACCAACCCCAACCCACCAACCCCAAACCCAAACGCACAAACCACGACCGACCAACCCCAACCCACCAACCTCAAAGCACAAACCACCACCGACCGACCCCAACCCACCAATGCCATACCTGCATGCACAAACCACGACCGACGAACCCCAACCCACCAACCCCAAACCCTCACGCACCAACCCCGACCGACCAACCGACCAACCGACCAACCCCAACCCACCAACCCCAAAGCACAAACCACCACTGACCTACCCCAACCCACCAACCCCTAACCTTCCAGCACAAACGCCGCCCGACCCACCCCAACCCACCAACCCCAAACCCACACGCACACACCACCACTGCCCAACCCCAACCCACCAATGCCATACCTGCAAGCACAAACCACGCCCGACCAACCCCAACTCACCAACCTCAAAGCACAACCCACCACTGACCGACCCCAAACGAACACGTTGTCCTCCACGGGCTGTGGCGTACCCCGAACCCACACGTGCCAACCACAACAACTACAACCACAACCACAACAACAACAACAACAACCACAACAACAACAACAACAACAACAACAACAACAACAACCGCAACAACAACAACAACAACAACAACCGCAACAACAACAACAACAACAACAACAACAACAACCACAACAACCACCACCACCACCACCAACAACAACAACAACAACCACAACAACAACAACAACAACAACAACAACAACAACAACAACAACAACAACAACAACAACCCCAACAACAACGACAACAACAACAACAGCAACAACAACCACAACAACAACAACCGCAACAACCACAACAACCGCACTAACCAGTCTTGGTCCCTGCAAGAACCACTACACCTACGTCCGCCGCCACGGCCCCCATGGTTGGGCCCCTGGCCGGCTGTTGCGCGTAAGCGCTTAAATCCCAATGATAATCCCAAGTTTCCACATCATCACATCTCTATAATTAATATATATATATAACAAACTATCATTACAATCACATTAATTAAATATATATATATATATAGATAGCTATATAATATATGATATATATATATATACATCATATATCATGTATATATCATATATCATGTATAGATTCTAGTCATCATATGTCATCATTCACCAAGCGTCCACATCTTCTCCACTTCTCTCGTTCGGCAGCTTTGACAGCAGCAGCGCCGCATCCGCGACGCGGCCGCGCTGCCGCAGGCTGCAGGCCACGTCCTCGCCGATGGCCACGTCGCGATCCACGAAGTCGCTGAGGCCTCGGTGATCCAAAAAGGTCGGTGGTTTTGAGCAGCAGAAAATGGATGGATTTGGCAGCACAGAACATGTGGATTTCACCATGGTTTTAAGGTTTTAACTGATGGAAAATTATTTGGAGCTGAACAAAAATGCTGGAGTGGGATTCAATCAATCAAAACATTGGATTTGAGATGGTTTTAGCGAACAATAGGGTTTTATCTATCAGATTGGGTCTGAAAAATGGAAACATCCACATAAAATGGCACTGTTTATGGGGGAATCAATAGCAATGATTGTGTTCTTCTCCGACAAACCCGGGTGAAACCGTCCAAACTTGAAACCATCCAAACTCACTGGGTTTAAAGGAACAATCTAGAGGAAAAACATTGTTTCTTTTAGCATCAAACCATATATATAGGGTGTCCTTCCAGAGGTTCAAGCCGCGGTACCGTAGAAAGACATGAGATGAATATATATATATACATGTGATATGTGTATAATTCTGTATATGTATATACATGCAGTTCGACAAAAAATAAGTCAATTGTTTGAATTTTTGCTGGAGGAGGTTGAAACTTGCCTTGAAATGTTGGACATGTTTGGAACGATTCCCGCCAGTGTTCATGAATATTCATGAATAAACATCGCAGCTGGCAGCTAGTTGCAACTTCAAGTTATGATGACGCTGTTTGAGGTGGCAACAACTTGGAGGGCCCTCATTTTAGATGTTTTCTTTTCCCCCAACATGTTGATCCCTAACTGGATGGAAATGTGTAATCTCAACATCACCTAACGTTTGGGATGTTTGCTCTCCAGCAGATACGTTTTCAAGTGATGATCGACATCCCCAAAACACGATACTTACCCCCGCACCCCGCACTTATTCAATTGTAGTTCAAGACATGGGGTTATATTACAACTATATTTCATCTTATGTTGGAATGATATTGAACTATTTATATAAGCATGTATAAGTGATACACAATGATGTTACCAACCCCTAAACCATCCTAAACCTACATTACTAATTATTAATTACTAAGTGATACATTACTAATTATTAATTACTAAGTGATATACGATATCAAATTCTATACTGCCGAGTGTACTACATGATGATATTCAAATCTATGTACATTATATGTATATATATAAAACTTATATAAATATCAACTGACATACAATATGATGATATGAAGTAAAGTCTCTAAAATTCGTCAAAATCACACATATAATTATATATACTATTGCATATATTAATAATAATAAATAATAAAACATATATAACATTTTATAATAAATAATGAATAATAATATATATATATATGTTTATAATTATCTGTATATATATATATTTGTACAAATAATGATACATATAAATTCCATTAACGTTTAAATGATATATTGAAAGCCCAAGGCACGCGACACGGGCAAGGCGCCGCCCCTCTTGGTGTCCAGCGCCCAGCGACGCAACGCGCAGCGCCGGATGGCCCCTTCGCGGAGGTTAGATATGATTAACTATTATGGATACTGGGTTATAAACATTAAAATATTAATCACAATGTTAATAAACCAACTATCTTTTACTAGACAATGGATTATTTTTGATTATATAACAATGAATGGGTTATTAACATTAAATATTATGATTAATGGTTAATAAACCATTCATGGTTATATAATCAACAATAGTTAATCAAATTCATGGTTATTAACGATTATGGATTATCTATGGTTCATTAACCATTATAATTAGATTTATTATGATAATGATTTAGCTGATTTAACTATAATTCATGGTTACTTGATCATCAACCATTAGACTAATAACAATTAACTGGATTAATGATTTAACCATAATATCATAATGGTTTAACTATGGTTAATGATTTATGAACTATAGTTGTAGAAATTGAAACTATAGGGAGACTTTATAGGTTATGAACTATAGCTGTAAACCATAGTAAGTTAAGTATAATGAAGGGATGTGAAAGATATTAAGTTTTTATCACCAGAAATTGGTTTCACTAACCTAATTTTCGTTAACCAGCCTATGATTCAACAGATTTACCGTAAACTAAACAACTAATAGTTGCTGTCACCATGCAAAACTTAGAAGCCTCTGATTCACACATGGTTTTCGTTTTTGTTGGTCTGGTTTATGGTTTATTGCCCGCCCAACCAAAGTTATAATTACCAAATAGAAATATACATCCTAGGTAACCTGGCTGTAAATAAACCAACTTAGCTGAGGAATTGGGGCAACATATTGCATGGAACGTTATTATATAGAGTTAACCATCGACGATGGGGATTTCACCATCTAACAGAGAGAAATTCCAGTTTTTTAACCATGCAATTGGGGGCTATACTATAAATAAATATAAATAATTATGTAATTCAACATATTCATGGGATCATGAGATATTAATGGGACAGATTGGGAAAGACTAGGATGTCTAACCACGATTATGATATTTGATTTAGTCCTAAAACGGTGTGTATCCCAAAATGGACATCTTAATACGCATGATAATGATCATGATGATTACCCCATGAATTTAGGAGTAAGTGTTTTTCCACACAAACCTTATCCATTGTTTAGTGGGCCTATAGTATAGTGAGTATGCCCAAGAGGTATTATAGCCAAATAATGCCAAATATATAGATCTTATATGACCGTAGTAACATCTTAAATGATATCCATGACACTGATATGATAAACATTGTTTAAGATCATTGTGATATCTGATTATCATAGAACGGATTGTATCATATCACTTATTTAGATCATAAACAAACATCTTAAATGATCACAATGATATCCATGACAATGTCATGGATGATAAATCATTGTGATGTCAGAACGGATTGGATCCCCAGGGTTTCCAGTGAAATTCTGCCAAAGATTCCATCTGGTGGGATTTCGACGCCGATGTGCTCCGCAATGCCACAGACCTCAGCAACCAACTTGTGGCCCCAACCGTATAATTCTGTACGTGTATACACATGTATCCAAATTATCATATATTAGTCATAGTTACCTATAATATATTGTACATATTTAATGGGACAACACCATCAAACATCAGAATTCCACTTGTTCTTGGGCAGTCTCATTGCTTCCAAAACAAAATCAGAAAAGGTAGTTGAGCAGTCTCGCTCTGATTACACAACTCCAAGCCCCAAGGTGGGATGAAATCTGTCCCTGGAAAGAAGGTTCGTCATTTGGGATCATCCCAAATGGGATGGACTATAAACTATAAACACCTATCTATATAAACATGTGTATATACATACACATATAATCATATATATATACGTGAAACCAACAACTTTTCATTTTCCAATCCATTTCTCAATCTTTTCATTATATCCGATGAAATATTGCCATCAAATGCTTGGTTACCCCATTAACCCCCATGTAAACCCAATTGAGCCCCCATCAACCCCCAGTAAACCTCACTAAACCCTCGTCGTTAAACTCCCACGAAACTCCCAGAAAACCCCCAATTACAACCCCACCTGTTAAACCCCATTAAACCCCCATTTCCTAAGCTGGGGGTACCCCAAGTTACCTATGGTTGTTTCAATACTAAAATGGTCTAAAATGCTCTAACTATCTCTAACTCTTGATGATTGGGGGTACCGGATACCCCTATGACCCTTGGAACCCTTGGAAACCCATCTGCTTTTCTCAGCCCAGATGCAATCTCAAAGTCATCGATTTCTGCATGTTGCTCGAAGCGTCGGTCCAAATTCTCCACAACCTTCCGTCGATCCACCACCGAGGCGGCGGTCAAGATGCCGCTGAGCATATCGCGGCGTTCGCGCCAGGGGCGATCTAAATTCAGAACCTGTCCTGATTGGACAGTTGGCCAAGGATAAGTAAAGGTTGGATTCCGTAGGTGAGTAAACTTCAATCATTGGCATATAAAAATATGTGCGTGTATATATATATATATATATATCTTAGGTCATCGTATGTTCAGAAAGGTTTTTAGGAATATTTCAGCGGATTGTTCTTACCATTCATAACTGGGTCATAACTGTATAACCTTGGTTGCTACTTACTTAGGTCGTGGTCATGGAGACACTTCACTGGGCGGGACATATCACATATCCCCTTCAATAGTGATAATGACAACAATAATAGTTAATAACACAAACAATAACAATAATGGATACATACTGTTTTGTGGAAGAGTATCTGGGGTACTTGCCATTATCATTCATGGTCCCAGGTCCATTTAGACGTTGTATATTCATTTCCAAGTATTTCAAGTGGTGTTTACATCCAGACTATACATAACTATAAATCATCTATAGAGTGACTACTTGGAGGATCATCCCACTTGTTCAGTAAGCAGTTAATAGCTATAGTATGCTATCACCCGTAGATGGGACAACCCACTCAATGGGGGACCAGCACCGAGTAGACTGAGTAGACCGAGCATCGCACGAGCAGCTCCACCTTCTCCGATTCCAACTCCACCCCGATGGCCACCATCTGCGCCGAGAGCAATGCGAAGCGCCGGAAGTTGCGGTGCCCCGGCGCACGTGTGGGGTTCTCCACAAAGGCCTACCGCGATGGGATGGGAAAATGAGAGGATCTGCACGAAGTGAAGTTGCTCCGTAGTGTGTGCCTGTGTGTATTATATTCTTTATTAGCATGTATGCTGTACATATATGTATACATTCGTATGAAATACATGTGTATATATATATACAATACATGTGTGTATATGCATATCTTATATCTTTGTATTAATATGTATATTATACACATACTATCACATACTTATACAGTCATGATGGATGATCCTTTATTTCAATGAAGTCCTTGGTGAAAATGCAACCATGGATGGTTATCCGTGCCACATGGAATTGTCACCCGAGCCGGGCCAGTGACCAAGGTTGTGACACCGACCTAGAGCCGGTGGAGCCACTGTGAAAAGCATGCTTGGTAGCTGGGGTAAGGCACTATCACATGAAAAATACCAGAAATAATACTGTATCCCACATATCCATTACATATCCATACATATCCCACATACGATGTTTGGGCTTGGCCCAATATGAACAATATTGAACAATCAATCCTACCTTCCATCATTCGAGTATCATGTAATTGGGAACAAACTCCCTGACCCCTCGCATGACGGTTTTCAATGTCCCTCAATGGAAAATGTGGGATTGGTGTTTTACTGGGCCCATCACCTTACAGGGATCATGTGTGTATATATGAATACACATCCTCCAGTCATGACATGGTTTCCAATATCCTATGTAGTTGTGAGGTGTGATATCACCAAGCAACTAATCCTTCAATCCTAGTTTGTGTTACCTGGTACCTCCATCTCACCTGGGGCTGAGAAACTCCTTTTGTTCAGCCACATCTGCATCTCAGTCAGCAAATGATCAACATCACACCCAGACCGGCTGCAAGCATTCGCCAATTTCGAACTGGGAATGCACATCTAAGCTTCAGTCAAAATTTGGCACTTTCACATCCAACCCCAAAACAAAAATGGGCAAAAAATACCTCCAACTCAACAAATTCATCATCTTGGATTTGCTAAAGGAACCCCCCCCCAAAAAAAAAATATTCCTTATAGATTCCCCAAGTATATCATGGATTTCCCATCGGGAAAATCAGACCAAAATCATCAACAAACTGCAAAATTACTCTTCCAGAGCCCCAATTTCTAGAGGCATTTGGTGTCTAAAATTGAGGGTACACCTCCAACTAACCATTGTTCATACAAAACATTATGAAAATGATCCCATCAAATTTGTGGGTGTTCAAGTTTTCCCTTATTTTCAATCAAAAAAAATGAGTGTTCCCTTCATTTTCGATCAAAAACAACAGCCAAAAATCCAGCCCCAGCCAGACACTCTGCAGCACCTGTTGCCACAGCGTCTCTCTCAACTCTTGGGCCGTAACGCAGGGCGGCAGCTCCCCGAGGTGTTGGCACAGCCCGGGCCAGGCGCTGACGCTGATGGAGCCCTGGACCAAGGGAAGTTCCACCTGCAGGGCGTGCTGCTTCCAGTCCTGGGGGAGCCATGTGATATCGTGGATGAATTGCTGGCTTGACTATCCAAAAATGATGGAACAATGTTTAGCTATCCAAAAATGCTGGTTAAACTACTTTAAACTACTAAGAATTGTTGATTGAATCCTCCAAAATGAGGACATATGGGGACATTATGCATATTGAACCCAGAGGGCATGGTCTGGTGGATAAGACGCATCCCTCATGCGTCAGACCCGGATTCAATACCCGGGTGCAACACTAGGCGGACAGGCAGGCCACTACCCCACCCCTGCAGTTAAGGGGATAAGCTAGGGTGTGGTCCGTAAAACATTCACATATTTAACCCATGAACAATGGAATTGGGTGTGAAAAAATGGGTACTATCCCCTAGCATCAAATTGGTATATTCAGACAAACCCATGAGGGCTTTCACAGTCAAATCTTCGATGCAAAAAAAAACATGGAGCATTCAGCAACGAATAATTGACCTCGAGCCTGACTCATTTTGGACTATGTTCTGTTAAAAAGCAACACACAACATCAACGAACAAAACATGGGGGATCAACCAATTTGAGTTTGGGGGACAATTGTGGCTTTTGTAACATGGGAAAATGGAGTAGTTGACTCAAGCCAACATTTAAATTTAGCCAGTCTAATTTGTTCATGTGTGTAAAGTACGGTTTGAACATGACATCGGACTGTTGGTTGCAAGCAAGGCAGGACCAGATATTCGGACTCATGGACAGTAGATAGAGGCTGTTCCTCCAGTTTCACACCTACCCTCTGGTAATTTAACATAGCTATTGAAAATGATCATTTATAGTTGATTTACCAATTAAAAATGACGATTTTCTATAGCTATGTTAGTTTACCAGAGGGTATATGTATAGATACTAGTTGGAGAAGGCAATTTTTTCACACAAAGTTGGACCTTGTGAGAAGCCGTGTCATCGACAGCACGGCTAGACGTGATACTACTGTAGCACCACGTGAAACAATGTACCTTCAATGTGTATAGTAGTATATAAGACTTGTAGATTTGCGCATTGAATAGTACTTAATATAGGAAATAGTTATTTTATAATCCACATCATTAGTATCAAACATTATAACTCAAACAACCCATGGCTAATATCCCCGTCCTCCAATAAGTCATCATCCAGTTCGTTCAGAATCCCCGACAGGAACGTCAAGAGGCCTGAGCCGGTTTCCAAGCCATCCAACCAAAATATATCCCAAGTTTCACCAATCTCAAGGGATCATAAATGCATATAAATGCCCTGTGTCTCGAATTTTGCTTGGTGGTCCCCAGTTTGCTTTCTTTTTTGAAAAAATATTACAACAACGATTGGAAGACTTGCTGAAGACTGGTTGGTCGCTTCGTCTCCCTACTATGAGTCACTTTGGATCATCCTCGAAAGGTAGGATGGAAAAGAAAGACACATTGAAAACCCCAGCAGCCACGGACCTTCCCGTGTGTCCAATTGAAATGTTGCTTGGCTCAATCAATTCAAAACCCAGAAAACCCTTAAAAACTACTTTACTTCGTGTGATCCCCACCATGACATTTATACATGTTCTTACTGGCACATCTTCTGGCATTCTGTCTGACATATCTTCTGACATTCTATTTGGCATTCTATCTGGCATATCTTCTGGCATATCTTCTGGCATTCTATCTGGCAAATCTTCTGGCATTCTATCTGGCATATCTTCTGGCATTCTATCTGACATATCTTCTGGCATTCTATCTGACATATCTTCTGACATTCTATCTGACATTCTATCTGGGATATCTTCTGGCATATGTTCTGGCATATCTTCTGGCATTCTATCTGGCAAATCTTCTGGCATTCTATCTGACATATCTTCTGGCATTCTATCTGGCATGTCTTCTGGCATATGTTCTGGCATATACTCTGGCTTATCTTCTGGCATTCTATCTGCATATCTTCTGGCATATTTTCTGGCATTCTACCTGGCAAATCTTCTGGCACTCTATCTGACATTTTATTCTTCCTACATGAGGTCCGGCAGGGAACACTGGGCGTGGATGGTCGTGGTGAGGTCCGGCAGGGAACACTGGCGGGGATGGTCGTGGTTGAGGTCCGGCAGGGAACACTGGGCGTGGATGGTCGTGGTTGAGGTCCGGCAGGGAACACTGGGCGTGGAGGGTCGTGGTTGAGGGCCGGCAGAGAACACTGTGGATCGCGGGTCGCAGTTGGACGAGGACGACGAGGACGACGAGGACGACGAGGACGACAAGGACGACAAGGATGACAAGGATGACGAGGAGGACGAGGAGGAGAGGAGGAGGAGGAGGAGGACGAGGCAGGAGGAGGCAACTGACATAAAATCTAACAACCCTCACCTGGCAGGTGGGGAAAAATGGAAAAATGGGGGTTTCAGGGCGTATATGTTTGTATGTTGCTTGTTATGATTTTGTGTTGGGGTTCAATGTTTCATCTTCGCCTTTGATGTTTTTTCAGGTGGGGTTTTGGGGGTAATTTTGTTGCTAAAGTGATGTGTCAATGTTTGGATTGAAGGGGGGTAGGATTTGTTTAGGCTGTTGGGGTTTTTGTTTGTGTTTGGGTGGGTGAATACTTCATAATATGTGTTGTTAAGATATTATGAATTAATCATTTATGCTTTCCACTTTCCTATTCCATCCCACCAGTGTTCAATCACTCTCATTTGTGTTAAGCAAGGTTTGTTTGTATCATTTAGTTCATCCATTGCTATTGATAAAAGCGTTAGGTTGATAATCATAGCGTTGAATTCTCCATCTCGGTTAAGTTCCTTTCCACAATCAATGATGACTTTTTTATCAGTGAGGTTTTCATACATCTTTTTCATTAAATCAAATCTTACGAATGAATATATTATCATTCCATTTACTCCTTCTGCTTCTTTCATCCTATCAATTACTTTCTTCCAAAACTTTTCTCCTTCCTCATCATCTGGTGAAGGCATAGGATGGCACTTTACAAAGTCTCTAATCTCTTCATTTTCTTTTTCTATTTGTTTTCTTTCCCAATCATCGTCCTCACTATCACTACCAAAGTCAGCATATATACCAATATTCCCTGTATCTATAACCTCAATTTTTGCTCTACTCATTTTCTCTTACTATATATAGATATTTTTTCTTTAAGTATTTATCACTTTTTGTAGGTGCTCTTTTATTTCTTCTATGTTCAAATATTTCTCATAACCGTTGAACAGTTCTTCAACATATTCACGCAAGAAAATTTCCAAAATGTTTTTTATCTTGAACTCCCTGTTTCTAAACATAAAAGTTCGTTCAACATTAGGAAACCACCAGCATCTTCGTTGCTTACTGTAATTGATGAAATTAAGGTCGTGAAAGTTCTTTAGAATATGATAAGTGTATTTCCAATGGTTTTTGACATAAGACTTAATCGCTTGAAGATATATCTTATCTTTTTGAAATTCTACCTTCAGTTTATAGGTGTCCATTAAAGCGTCTATTTCTCTCTCTTCATTACTCTTACATTTGTTCGGTCGGTGTTGGATAAATAGATAGGTGATTTTTTCATCCTTGTTTTAAAGAAATGTATTTGTTTTTCAACTCTTGTTAGTTCTTTCTCTTCAAAATGGTCAAAATGATAGTTGAATGTTATATATCTGCGTTCCTTATCATTCAACTCTTTACATTTTGAACAGTGAAGGTTGTAATCACATATCTCATCACAAACTCCAGCAGGAAAAATGTTGTTCAATAAAACCTTAATGTCAGTCATTTCTTTCTTACAACATCCACAGTTTTTATAGGTAAATAGCATCCTCTTACTATATATAGGTAATTTTTCTTTAAGTAGTTTTTGGGGGCTCGTTCAGTTTTCGGGTTCGGGTTGGTTTTTATTTTCCCTTTCCTCCTCTTCCAGTTCTCTTATGACCATATCTATTTCACTCATTCCTTCGTTGGGGTCTTGTCCATTGGCGAGGTTTCTTAACCTCTCAAAATCCTTCACTTTGTGTCTTTCATTGGGTGGGAGGGTTTTGAGATGTTCCTTCAACTCTGTCAGGTCAAAGTATGTGTCTTCCTCCTCATCCTCATTTTCCAAAAACATTTCCATTCTTTGCTTTTCCATTTCCATAAGTTTGTTTTCCATATATTGGAATTTCATTTGCTTCTTGTAGCATTTGCCACACACATTCACGAAGGTTTTGAGCAAGTAGTTCCAATTAGGTTGGTTTCTATCGTTCAGGGTTATAACATCTGTCATTATACGACATCCACAGTCAAATTTAGTCATCTTATTTAGTCTTACTATATATAGGTATTTTTTCTTTAAGTATATTTTTTATTGTTGTTAATTTTAAAAATCTAATATTATAATATATGGCAAGGAGACTATCAAGAGATGACATCATAAGCAATGTCTATTATAATCTTGAAACGGGCTTCGGTTCAATCAATGAGACCCTCAAGAAAGCCAAGGAGCAAGACCAGACCATCAACAGGGTGGATGTGGAAAACTTTATGAGGAAACAGCCCAACAAACAGATTAGAAAATACAGGGGGTCAAACTCCTACACCGCACCCTTCGCAAGGTTTGAATATCAGATTGACATAATGGATATGAAACCCCTTACCAAAGAACCAGAGACAAAACTTCCCATCAAGAACGACGAACCGAGATATGGGTTGGTGGTCATTGACATCTTCAGCAAGTTGGCAAACGTCGTCCCTATGAAAGAAAAATCCGGACCAATCACATTGTCGGCGATGAAAGAGAGTTTCAACAAAATGGGTTTTCCAATGTCCGTTTATAGTGATAATGACCGTGCCTTCCAAGCAGGGGTAAAAGAGTTCTTTGAGAAAGAAGGCATCACTCACGTCGTCACCCTAACACACGCCAATGTTGTGGAGCGTTTCATAAGGACAATGAAGAATATGATACACGACAGGGTGAGGTTTAATCGCGGTAGTTGGACTGTTATGTTGTCCAAAGCGTTAGATAAATACAACGACACCGTCCATTCATCCACCAAAATGAAACCCAAGGATGCCCACGACGACAAGAACCATATGGACGTCAGGGTGAATTTGACAAGGAGGGAAAAGAACACTCGCAAATATCCAGAGGTCAAAGTGAATGATATGGTCAAGGTCTTTGAGAAGAAAAAAGACAACTACACCGAGAGGAAGGAGTATAACTCAAAGGGAGCAATCAATCCTACAAAATCGCCAAAATAGAATACGATGACGTCGGAAACAGAACCTTCAAACTGGAAGGATTGAACAAACCGTATGTGAGGCACGAGATTTTGAAAGTATAAAAAATTATCTATATAATTAATATATGACAGAGGTAGTCGTAAAAGAGATTGATAATGAAGAACCAAAGGAAGAAACAATACCAGAACCAATGCAGGAAGAAGCACGGCAAAGCCCTGCTTCCTATCGGGAAGCACCGAAGGAAGAGGAGAAACCAGAAGAAACAATTGAACCACCCGTTCAAGAGAAACCGCAACCAGCGCCAAAGCCCAAAAGGGTAAGACCGTCAAGGGCGAAACCACCTTTTGACCCAGAAGCATTCAAAAACGACCTTGTAAAACAAATAAAGGAAGAACTACAAAGTGCGATGTCTGCCAAAGACACCTACAACAAAGCCAAAGAGGAAAAGAACAAAGCGACGAGAGAGAAATTGAAATCTTTAGCATCAAAAAAATTGTAAAGTATTATATATATAAATGAACATCAAGGAACAGAAAACGGAACTCAACAAAACAGACATCTACGAAAACGTCCGCAAGGACATCAACAGAAGACAAACCGTCCATTCAAACAAAAGTGCCAATTACCGGAGCGGAACACCCGAAATGCCAGACAGAAGAAAAAAATGTATAGTAGTTATGACCACTACTACCACAACGACAGCAACACGGCAAGGATGCCAACTCACAACCATCATCTTTACCTGAAGCGTCTTCTTGAATATCACAACACCGAGCACGATTACAAGGTCTTACAAGTAAAGCAGAGGATGAAGGAAGAGAATGAGATGCTACAGAATGAAATGACAAGGTTGAGGGAGGTGAGGAAAAATCACAGATTGGAAGATTACGGGGCGAACGTCCAGAATATGAAACAGAGAATTGATGAGTATAATCAGTGGTTGAGAGGCGATACACAAGATTAATATAAAAATCTAAAGTATTAATATATAGCAATGACAGCAGAAGTAATCAACACAAAACAGGGATTGACACGAATACCCACTTACGCAGAACTCATCAAGGAAATAGACAGGGAAAAGTTCAAAACCAATGACATCAGAAAAATCTTTGATAGGAACGCTTGGTATTTTCACGAAAGTCCGCAGGGTCAAGCACTGAACACAAACAACATCCACCCAGCAGACTTACAGCAAATGAACTTCAAAAAGATGGCAGAGGAAGCGACCGCGAGGAAGGAAGAAGAAACACCCAACCTTGACTTTGAAGATATGACAGACTTGAGGGACGACGCCATCAGCGACTTTGAGATGTCCTTTGACAGAGAGGCAGAGTTGAGGGAAGAGAACGAAAGGAGAGTAGCAGAACAGGCAAACTTAAGTCATTCACAAGACCACTATATGGCAAACAAAGGAACATACGACGCCGTTGGAGCAACAGCATCGGCAGGGATACAAGAAGACGAAGAACCGCCTTCAAGCAGTAGAAGCATCTTAAAGAACTTCCTTAAATCATCCAAACCAGTCATCAAAGCAGTCGCCACAGCAGGAGGAACAGCAAAGGGAGGGTCAATAGGAGGACTAATAGCATCAAAACTGACAGATGCCATCATACCCGACGAAGAGGAGGAAGAGAAACCGTCCAAGATAAAACCAACACAAAAACTAATCAACAAACAAGTCAAAAAAGTAAATCACCAAAAGAAGTTAAAGGAGGAAAAATCAAAGATGAAAGTAGATGTAGTGCCGGACACCGCAGAAGCAATGGACACAACAGCAATACCAACAGCAGAAAAGAGGAAACCCTTAAGCGTGAGACAGTCCAAAGCAAAGAGACAGAAACCAAAACCGCCAACGCAGGAGAAGAGAGAATTTCAGGAAGACCCATCCACAACCACCAAACCGCCCAAAGCAAGAAGAGTAAGAGGAAAGCAACCCCAACCACAAGCATTAGGAGCAACAATCAACATCCCCAAAGACAACAAGACACCCAATGTAGATGAAGCAGAAACAGCACAGGAAGAAACAGGGGCGTCATCTTCATCAAAAGCACAGTCAGGAAACCAACAATGAACAAGGCAATATCACCAAGCAAGGTAGGAATACAAGTGATAAGAGAGAAGTTTGAAGAGATGAACAACAGCAAAAGCATAGACACAGGAGACTATCAAAGGTTTCAAGAGGTATATGGTAAATGGAAATCAAGCAAAGGAGAGGAAAAGAAACAACATCTAAAGGAAGCGAAGGAACTTTACAAGTCAATCATCTATCCAAAATTAAAATCAAAATAATTAATAAAATTATTCATTATAATTTTATTAATTATCTACTATCGTTTTTTTAGTCATAGAAAATGACAGATTGGGCTTTTATCTCCAAGATACATTCGTGTTCAATAACGATATACATTTTGTCAGGCATCAGTCCAGTATCAGTCCCGTTGTCTGTTGTATATAGGTCTGTTCCATACAATGGCTTAACACGGACAACCATATTTGAATTGTTCTTCAAATTCAGTCCAGTGTAATTGGCACTGTTGAGTTTCTTGAGGTTGAACCCTGCTAAAAAGGAATTCGTCCTATACATATGAGGTTTTATGGAAACGTGATTGTTTCGTGTTTCTTGTAGATGCTTGTAGTTGTCAGCAACCCCCATCGTTGGCATTTCGGGTATGACGGTATTACCAATACTCAACTGAAAGGACAAATCAATGTTTTCATAGTATCTTTGAGCAATTGATGTTCCGCTTTCCCACGAAAGGGGATGATAAAGAAGATTATGAGGTTTCAGCACTTCTTGGAAACCGCCCTTATAACCAAAATTTGAATAGAAAGATATGAAGATGTTGTCAGCCTTGCTTACATTTCTAACTATGGTCGTGAAGATGTCGGTGCTTCTGCTTGTTGTTTGTGTTTGGACGGAAACGCTGTTGAAGGTTATAGTAAAGATTGCTTTTCCAAAATTTCAGCATACTCCGCAAATAATCCATCATCAAGTCGGTGAATATCACAGGTGATGATGGGCTGCTCTATGTTCCATAAGAATGAAGTATTCGTTGTGGTAAAATCACCACTTAAATTAACGAGGGGTTCATTAGCATCACTGACCAAAGTTAGTTCAATGACAATCGGACAGTATGATAAAGGAATGAAGTTTGATACATTGAAGAAGGGACAAGAAGGTCGGTAATAAAAGGTCTTTTTGTTTTTAAACCCTCCGAAATTGTCAGGTTTCGCTTGGTCAATCACATTCTGAACTGTGTTTGAAACTGGGTTCGTTGCCAACTGCGTATATGTCAAAAATCTATTTCCTTCATTGTAAAAGGTCTCACCAAAACCAAGATTGTCAGTATAGTTTCTTGAACCCTCATCTTGTAAAATATCCATCATTGCTTCGTATCTATTTAAGTCAGGAATTTCAGCAATAACATTTGAACCCGCCATCATCACTCGCATTCGTTGAACAAATGAGGATGGTTTATAGGCAGGTCTTAACTCTTTTGTTCCGTCATTGTCGGCATTGATGAGGGTAAAACCTATCAAAAGACTTCGTAGATTTATCCATTCATTCGCCCCACCCGTTAGGTTAAAGCGGATGACACTGTTTGAGTTGGATGAGTAAGTAGAGACCGAAGAAGGGTAGAATGTTTTGATACGCTTGTCTCTAATCTAGGATGCTCCACCTTTTAGTCTATACCGAAGGACATTTTCATTGAGAACATCTGTGATTTCCAATGCTTCCATACTTGTATATATTCTATATAGTTTTTTTTGATGATTAGGTTATATTTCATTAAGTTATATCAAAATTAAATTTCTTAAATGTATTTTTGGTTTTCTTCCCTTTGTTTTGTGGTTTGTTTTCTATTGGTTGATTTTTCGTTGTTCTTTATATCTTTTCCACTCTCTATGACCTTCTTGATTTCATTGTATGTTAGATGTTTTTTCTCTTTGGTATTCTCGTTCTTCAACTTCTTCATTTCCTGCCTGTTGTTCTTCAAATATTCCCTTACGATGTCTTCCATATAATATGACTTATATAAAATAAAATCACATTATCTTGTTGATAGGTTCTGCCACATTCTTTTCTGACTTTCCCATATCTCCAAAATGGACGGCGTGAAAACCGTGATTGTATAAAGGGTTATAACTGTTCTTATTGACTGTTATATCCACGCCTCTGTCAAACATACTGACTGGGTCGCCTACTGCCCTGAACCTGGTGTTCTTACTGTCGGTGTTGTCATTATAACTTACAGTTGGTGTTCCGTAGGTTCTGGTAGTAAATCTTTTGTTATAGTCTTGGTTCAGTTTCATCGTTGTTGCTGAACCCAATGAATGACTGACGATAGTATCAACATTGTCAATGTTGTTTCTGATGAAGTCGTTTGCTGTCTTATACCGCTTTGACCTATGAACCATATGAAAAGGAATGAGTGTGTCATCCAAAATATCTCTTGGAAAATCTTTCGTCCCCGCTATATAAAGTGATTTGTTCTCTGGGTGGTGGTATAGTCCTAAATCTGTTCTGTTATTGTATGCCCTCTTCAGTCCCGTCTCGTCGTTGATGTTGCTGAATTCCTCCAAGTATTTGTTTCCCTGTTGTATCTCCTTACTGAATTTTTCCAACAATTCCTTCTGTTTGTTGTTGTGTTTCTTGTTGTATTCTTTACCGTCAATCTCTTTAAAGGGATTTATTCTTTGTAGTCGTCCCTGTGTTTTCATATCTTCCATTAACCTTTTTTGAAGCATATATAATAATGTATAGATTAAAAATATTTTCTAAAGTTATTATATCATAAAAAATGAGTAGATTTAAAAATATATACATAGACAGCCACCACCGAACCCAGAACCCCAACAGTAGCAGTGATTTTGAAATTTACCTGCCCGAAAGTCAAGAATGCGGGAACGACACCAAACTATACATCCACGAAATCACCATACCTAATTCCATCTATCCAGTTCAAGCGGGGTTGAACAGCAACCTATACTTAAGACTGACGGACTTTTCAAACACCACGGATGTTATAATTGAACTGTTGAGTGCTTCCTATGTCGGTGCTACATTGGCATCAAACCTTCAAACCAAGATGAACGAAGCAACAAATGGGTTTCAAGCCAACAACGACTATTTTAGTGTGTCTTACGACTATGACACCAACAAAATAACAATCGCTTTGAACTATGTAGATTTTTCGTTTAAGATAATGACCGACTATGAGATGGAATATAATACCATCCAATGGACGGGAGCATCTTATGACAGAAATAACCTAAAATCCATCAATCAGGTTTTAGGAAATTACACCTCGTCGTTGAACTATCCAGATTGGAAAAGCGGACATTTGACATTATTAGCGTTGAGAAACTTATACCTTACTTGTAGTGAGTTGAGCGATGCTAAACAATTAGGTTCTACGGGTGCTTACAACATCATTAAGAAAATCCCCATTAACGCCCCTTTCGGTTCAGTCATCTATGACAACGAAATAATAAGCGTAGATTACATCAATGTTTCAAACAGAGTGTTGAGAACACTACACTTCAAATTAGTCAATAGTTATGGTAATGTGGTTGATTTGAACAATGTGAATTGTTCATTCTCCCTGACCTTCATTGAGGATGATTCAGTTGAAGATTTCCTCTATTAAAGGACTGGGTATTCTATATAATTCATCTTGACGATGGATTACAGGATTATCACCCCATTCGCTCTTTTTACCCGACGGCATCCGTTGGGCTGTTCTTTATGTTTATTGCTGATGATGTTTCCACAGTCTTTTTTACATAGTGGTCTTGGTTTCCAAGTTTTTAGGTTCGTCCATATCCTCGTTCTTTTTCTGTATGGAAAGCCGTATTTACAATAATCAAGGTCAAAGTAATCAAAGTCTTTCATAAACTCCTGATGTTTCAATAAGCCAGTCTGTGGATTTTCTATGAACCATACCGAAGGGTTGAAGTAGTTGATTATTTCAATGGTTTTCTTTACGATGCTGTTGGCATAATCTATTTTTCTAACACCAGTGGTTTTGGCAATGCTATATTCAACACAAGGGGGAGAAGCCCAAATGATATTAAACTCATTTTGTTTGAAAACTTTGTAGTTCCAATTGAGGATGTCGGTATTGATGTTGGCATCCTTCAAGTCCAACGAGACAACATCATAACCTAACTCTTTGGCGACCTTCCCTACACTACCCGTTCCAGAAAACAGTTCAAGTAATTTCATATTATGAATCTATAGATTTAAAATATGAAACTACGACAGCAACACATAGGAGTTGTTGGTCGGGTTCAAAGCAACACATACGTGTTGTTTGAAGTATCTTTGTTGATTTGGTAGTATGCTAAAGTCTCTTCTTTCGGTTGAGTGATTTTACCCGATGTAATCCACTCAAAGTATTGTTTCCTTTTATCTTCCCACGAACCGACGGGTCTGCCTATCTGCTTCTTTTCAAAGGCTTTGTTTATTCTTTCTTTGTCTTTGTCGTTGGTATTTTCTTTGTTCTCTTCCTTCTTGTTGTTCAGGTTATAGTCTATGTTCTTAACAGTGTTCATTATGGTTATGAGGTTCTTATTCATTTTGCTCACCTTGCTCTTCAGTTCTTCCAGTTCTGATTGCTTTACGGGGTCGTCGCTCTCAACATCCACCATACTATTATATATTTATATATATATAATTATTTATTTAGATAGATTTTTATTTAGATATTTATTTATCAGTTGGCTTTCGCGCAAAATCTACTCTTTACACCATTTTGGGAGAAAGTGTTTAATCCATATCATTCATTAACTTTCTACCGCTACTTCTTGGAGTGCTCATTACATCGCTTATCACTCTATTTCTGTTTGCTTCTTTGTCCTTGTCTTCTGGTGTAATCTGGCGGTT
>CAMXCT020005148.1:0-21929 GCA_947184155.2 Cladocopium goreaui
AGCCACCATGGATGGAGCGGAAGTTTGCATATGCTTGTACAACATCTCTTATCAACATTTTGAACTTGTTTTCCTGGATCTTGAAAGTGGATTTCAAAGCGCTTTTCGATTGCCGGAACTGCCGCTGTCTCTGGCGGAAGCAATGACAAAGGCGAATCCATGACTGGAGAGATGTACTCACCGCAGTGGCTCAGTCCCTGCGTTGTGAGCTGAACGGATGAACATCAAAAATGAAAGTCGCGGCCTCAGTGAGAAGTAAAGTCACGCGAACGTTTCTGGAGTGTCTTCTAAGAGCGTCTTCCCAGAGTGTCTTACAGGAATGTCTTCCAGGATTGTCCTGCACGAGTGTCTTCCAGGTTTGTCTTTCTGGCGTGTCTTGCTGGCGTGTCTCCGGCAATCGGTCACTGAGATACTGGGAGTGCAAACCTTGCTGGCTGTCTGGTGCTGGCTGCCTTGCGCTTGACCGCAGTGACTTGGACAAGTTTCATTTTGTAAATGATCACGAGTCCTGCTCAGCTTTCAGATCACATTTTGCAACACATGGATAAACATTTCAGAGAGGTTGATTGCCATACAGATATAACCCGTCTGCAGAACTGGATCGGACATAGTTTGTTTTTCCTCTCACAGCAATGCAGTTGTCAAACAGGGTGAAATACACAGCAAATGTTGTTGAGAGGTCAGTTTGCACAAGCAGCTTTGGAATTCTATTTACACGGATCATTACCATACACATATCACACGGTCAGCCGAACTGGATGAAAAACTACTAGAGAGCGGGCGTGGCAGAAAAACTTGCATCTGACCTTGTCGCAGGCTGATGATGGACTGCGATCATTGCAGCCAACTGCAGCAGAAGACGCGTTGCCACATGGACTTTCGCAGTAGAAGGCGCGGACTGGCACCTGGAATTTTGCATTAGATACGGAACAAACATATCTATAGCAAACATGCAAAATTTGAACCCTTGGTATTCTGTCATCTTCTGTTCTTCTGTGTCTCTGTGTAAGTTGGCCCTGGAATCATCTAGTCTTCTGTCATCAGGTGCCTTCGCTGCGACAATGAGCGCACGATGCGTGGAAAAAAGAGTTCGCTTTTTTATTGCAGAGGTTTGGACTCGTAGCCCAAGAACGTGAATACATTCGGGTTCGTGGCTTCCATCTTGTTTTTTTGATGACCATATATGTTGGGAGTTATTCGGACTTTTAAATCTCACTATATTGGGATATATTGGGATTTGGGAAGAAAAACAGTTGGGATTGCCATTGGTGATCGGGACCTGGTTGCAGAATCCATTCAGTCTCTGATGTCTTAGCTGCAAAAAACCTGTTGATGTTGATTTGTTACAAGTTGGCAAGGGAAATGGGCTCACGTTTAATTACATGAACACGTTTGATTATATGATATGTATGGTCATCCAGCTTCCATTCACCCAGCGGTACTCAAACCGCCCCCGGTGAGGCGCGCCGTACCTTGGCTCCTCCTCATTACGATGGGGCTGGGGACCTCGGAATGGCACCAGCTGATGAAAACTTCAAATGTTTGGGTACAACATGTGAGAAATGTATATGAAAACAGCCCAAAAATGTGATGAAAACAGCTCAATGTTTAGGAGGTTTAGGAGTGGGGAAGTCCATCGGTAGACCTTAGGTGAGCGACGTGGCGGTAGCCGGCAAGAAGGGATGCTTCTTTTCTGCCAGCCGGGATAGGCGCGTTACCAGACATGGATTCGAATCCCACCGGAACCATCCATTGCTGGTTGGGGAACAGACGGAAGAAATTGTAGTCTCCAAGTCTCCAAGAAATTGTTTGTACTGCCAGGTGATGTGCCAAACGGGCTATCATGGGCCATCCGTTTCACCCCTTTGGGCAGGTCCATTCGACGCTGGGATTGCAAGACCCTGGAGAGCGACTTGCAACTGGCGCATGCTCAAGGCGCGCTCAACGAGGGTGAAGAACGAGCAAATCTGTTACATCAGTATGGGTCAAACTTGAGGTGTAGCCCAAGTTTAAACCCATCAAAATGGATGGTCTTTTTTTTTAGTGGTTTACCTCAAGTTTTGTTGGTTTAAAATGGTTTAAATGGATCCATTAGCCCTGGTTTTGATGGTTTTAACCATCGTTTAACCATATGAGGCGATTGGCTCACGGCCCTGGCCTTGTCCGTCAGTGAGGAGGTGCTCTTCAGTGGTGGCAAGGTGCCATAGCCGGGCCGGGCCGGGCCGGGCCGTTGCGGTGCAAAATGGTGGGAAAACAACCGGAAAACCAAGGAAAAAACCACCGAACATCTGGAAAAACCATGGAAAACATGGAAAAACCATGGAAAATCCACGAAATCTGATGGCTAATCTGGGCTAATCACCGTGTTTTCATATACTATAGTATGTTTTTTCATTCAAATGAATATTCATGGTGAGTATATCTCCAACATTTTAAGACACGCTCGTAACACTGACCATCCTGTGGTGACAAGATTTTTCTGCATCCAGTCGCCACAAGGGCAACAAATATCAGGAATGTTTTCCCCAATCTCAATTTCATTTCACAGTTCAAGAGTTCATTCCAACAATTTCTTGAATCTGCTAGAATCTCTCCTCACTGAAACATTTGATTTCCAAGACAATCGTTCCTATTCGTTAATTATTTCCTTGAATTCCTTATTGAATAGATATTTCCTTGATTATTTCATTAATTCTCGACAATCACACATTCTACTAGTTTTTTTTTTTAAAAGTCATGATTAACTTCATCTTGATAACTGGATAGATATATCCATGATATTTCCGGGTGATATTTCCAAGTGATTTCCCCAGATTCATCTGCCTTCGTTCCATTTCCCCCATGGCTGCAGGACTCCATCATCAAGGTCTGGGATGGAGATCTGTGCCGTGGCGATGAGGAAAATTTGGGGGTTTCCATAGTCATGGGGCAAGGGGTACCCCGCTGGATGGTTTATTTCATTCCATTTATTCCATTTCTACTTTTTTTTGGAATGGAGTAGCGGGCCTCGGAGATTTTGTTGGAAAGGAATCGGTGGTGAAGAAGAGATCTGTTTGAAGGTTCTGTGGAAGATCTGGCTGATGAATCAATGAAGAACATGAAGATGTCATGACAAGGTTTTCATTATCCTCTGGTAAACTAACAAAACTATGGACAATCACCATTTTTCATGGGAAAATCCACTATAAATTGTGATTTTCCATAGTTATGTTAAATTACCAGAGGGTATCCTCACTCTCACCGGTACTGACATGAATCTGCGCGTGATATGGCCATGATGTAAAACGGAGTTTTTTCATCATTGAAAATGCACCTATTCTGCCGCTGCCAAACATAAAAGACCATGAAAACCCATACCTGGCCATACCTTCATATTCACAATGACTTGGGTCACTTTTTTTGGAGTAAATTTGCTCAATTTTCAATGGAGCATCTTTCCCGGTGGTACCGCTGATTTCGCATCGTGGTTACGCGGCACCGAGGCATTGCAAGGATATGTTGCAAGGTCCGGACCCGGAGCGGGGGGTCGTTTCAGCCCATTTCACAACACCTTCGGGCAATCTTCCAGAAAATTCGCATGGCATTCCAAATAAATAAATAAATAAATAAATAAATATATATATATTATACGTATATCTGTTATAATATATATATATATCTGTATCTATTTTCAAAATATCTACATGATCTACATGGCAGAAAATGTCTGATGTCTTACCATCGGCTAACACACGCGATTGGTCTGTTGAGGTCACCGGGGGCCGATCTCCGATTTGGTGCGATCTGACATGTCTTACTGGGACCGGTGGCTACCCCAGGGACACCTTTTGGGGCCAGGTTTTTTTAAAACATGTTTGAACCGTGTTACATATAGTTATATGGTGTTAAATGGTGTTATATATGTGTGTGTTATATGGTGTTATAGTCTATGTTATAGTTATAGTTATAGTTTATGTGTGTTATATGTTGGAGTCTATGTTACAGTTATACATATAGACATATAGAATAGTCACTATAGTTATATAAATTATATAATCACAATCCGTCATAATGCTATTTAAATTAAGATGTATTTGCCCCCTGGTCGAACTAGCATGACATATGCCTAGTTTTGGGTAGTTGCGAAGCCGTTTCATAGCTGATGTTGGCTCGGTCTTGCAGTGCTTTTCAGGACCTTGAAGAGTGCCATTCAGATTGAGAGCCCACCAGCCATCAAAAAACCTGAAGTGGCATTGACCAGAATTTACAACGCAGCCAACGGGAGTTTTTCTGGTGGTAAAGCCATACTGTACCCACAAAAGCATACAAAAGCAAGAACTAAAGATTGTCAACCCCAGATCAATCACCCTCTTTTTTGGCTGTCCAATTGGTGGCGACATTTGAGTTGCATTTCATTCTTTGGAAGGAACCCTTCGGTTTGAATCAAGCAGGGTTCATATGTTCATCCGGTCAACCGGGCCACTTGATCCACTTTCTATCGCCAGTTGACCATCGACAATCATCTCTTCTCTGCTTCACATGACCGCACTGTGTGCATCCTCAGGGTGTGGGATAAGGTTGCACTGAGTGTGATAGATCATGGACGAATTTGAGGAACACATGCCCAGTTGATATGGAACAAAGAAGGCCGAGTGAAATGCCGAAAAAAATTGCGAAGCGTGATGCTGATGAAGGATGATGAAGGGTCCAATGGTGAGTGTTTCAAAGTCTGGTAGTCTGCCAAAATAGACTACACAACTTCTCAAACATCGAAGAAACAATAAGAAACAGATTGGGTTATAACGGTTATGGGTGCACCCTGCTAAAAGGCGCCCCTTTGCAGTTGTTCAGCCGCCTTCAGGTTCGTGTTTGGAAGATAGACCACTTCGACACCTAAACGCCGCCGCGGGGGCGGATTTGCCAAAGGTGCAAAGGTGCAACGTGTGACTCGATCAGTCAACTTAGAGGACCAGATGAGACCTTTTAAAGGGGCCCGGTAGTGATGTGCTTTCCACCAAGGGAAAGCCGAAATGGATCAAAAAAAGGACTCAGTGGATTTGGGGTCCATATTGAGAAACTCATAGATGTGATAGATGTGATAGATGTGATAGGCCCTGCGAATCTGTTATTCATTGGTCCTGGGTGTGGGTAAGTGGCACCACTATGCGCCACTTCCACATGTGAAGTTTCAGGTTCCTTGTTGATAGGAGCCAGAGATGAGGGAACCACTTGATGCTTCTATCGGATAGAGGCTGGCTTGCGCGCAAATGAACCCGGATCTTAGATCCGGCAGAGGTTTCCTCTGGATGCAAGGCCACCACTTCCTCAGGTATCGCACCAAAAAAAGGCCACATTATTTGAAGGGGACATCTTCTTAACACATATTTTATACTAATTACTAAAGGTACCCTCTGGTTAGTTAACATAGCCATGGAAAATGGCCCATTTATAGATGGTTTTCCCATTAAAAAATTGATGAGGGATTTTCCATGGCTATGTTAAATAACCAGAGGGTACATCTGATTTCTGGACATTTATTGCCATGGCCACCATCACCTGAAAGCAGAGGAAACCAGTAGCCGGATGGCGCCATGGTGTTGCTTTTTTGCATCACCGAAGCAATGTAAAAAGATGGCATCGATTTGGGGACCTGGGTCATCATAATATGTCATCATGTTTCAAGATGATTTGAAAGGCAGTCATTCTTGGATAATGCATGGATCAACTTCCATTGTGATTGCTTCAAAGTCACATTTTTTTTTCTGTGCACCTATATAAATCAACAGCCGAACCCACGATGGTACAATGATGTGCAGTCAGAGCTGGAACTTAAACAGATTTGTTTCTCTTTAACCACCTATTTTCTATTGCTTACTGCAATCTCGACTTGCGTCTTTCTTCTATACATCTATTGTGGCATGTTGCTTACTTGGAGAATCATCCAACCTGGCAACTGTCTAGCTAGAGTGATCCCGTTTATAGGTGGGTTATAAGCTCTACGAATCACTTGTCAAGTTGGATTTTAGTGGCATTTGTTCCAGTCAAGTGTCCGAAACATATATGTTCGACCACCAAATGGGGACGGCGCGACATTTGGATATATTTCCAACATAGATTTTCCCAACAAAGTAACAAAGGAAATGCATACCCAATGGAATCCTGAGTCCAAATTCAATCAAGCTCCTGTTGGATTTTGGTCGGAAACCAGCAAAACACTTAAAAGCACTTGTTTTGACAAAAAGTGTTCGTTTTTGAGGACTACCATTTCTTTGTTGAAACAGCTAAAAGTATCTAAAAGTAGTACGGTCACCTATTTGTAGTGACACATATTTTGTTCTTTTGTGGATTTAAGTGCAGGGTTCAGGGCCATTTGCATAGTATATGCGAACAAACATCTACTTCTGAATGCGTGAACTTGTACTCGCTGGTATAACGGCAAACCTGCACATGTCCAAAAAGTTGCCATCGTCGCTCATGTTCGCAAATATTTTGCTCAACGACAGCCTTCAGCATTAAAACCCTCAGAACATCAAAGTAAACACATTAATAAATCTAAGGATTCCGAAAATCTAAGCATCATCGCTTAAATGACTTTGCGTCCGGCAATCGTCTGCAAAGAGTTTGCAATGGCAAGCGCTTTGGGGTCCATGGCATTTGGCCGTTGGATGTGGCTGTTGGGAGCCTTTCCCCTGGCAGCAGCAGAAGATGTGTTGAACGTTCTTTTCATGGCCACTTGGATGGTGTGGGATAGCAGGGCGGTGCTGGGGCTGTGGTTTGAATGTTGTGCTTGAAAACCAGGTGAGGGTGATGATAAAGATCAAATTGGAACATATTTTAACCAACCAATCATCAGCTCACTAGTCTGGGGCATGGAGCAACCCAAGAGTTCATTTTGAGCCACAAAACAGTTTATTGGCGGAAGCATCGAGGGCCAAATTCCAACGTTTGCTGCTAAAAGATGCCTATCGTTGGTGAGTCGAGTGACATGAGTCATATCCCCATCCTCATCGGTCCATTTTTTGGCGGTTAAAATGCAAGTTGTTGGTGATTATAATCACTATGCCCGTCAGTGAAACACTGCCTGACATGTGTTCTTTTCCAATCTGGGCATGATTGACCCCAAGTGACATCAAGGCCGACATAGGTCACAGCCGAAATCATGCCGATGACCTGACAACGCCATTCCCCATGGGAAAATGTGCCTATGAGGGCGCATTCAGCCTTTATGAAGGCGGGTTACGAGGGTGGCACTGGAAAAATCTGGGAAACCCTGCCGCAACCTCCCCATTTTGATGGGTTTATGGCAGCTGCTATAGCTTATTGTTGAGCTTTTACCACGATTAACACCTAAGTTCCGCCTCTTTTTTGGAGGAATGCTTGCGGCAAGTTAAGTCTATGGGGCACATGGTCAAGATTGTAGGAATTTGGTGCAGGGATGCGCAGGGTGATTATTGGGATGTGTAAGCCTCGGGTCAATTTTGGTCTCCAAACCATCGCCTGGTCTACGCCAAATCCATTTGTGCAGCCAAAGCAAATTGGGTTGTCTGAAAACTTTGGGAAAACCCTGAATTCCGATATTTTATTGATTTTTATTGTAATTGTCCCCATTGTTTTCTGCTGAAAACCAAAAGAGTTCTTCTTTGCGAGGCTTAGAAGATTTCATCGTGAATCAAGGAGCCAAACCCACTGCAGCTCTGATCGTGACTCGGAGATAGTTTGTTTCGTTGCAAGGAGATGTCAATTACATCATTTACATCACATGTGTTCGATTGAAGACGATGGTCACCACATCCAAACACCATGCTCCAATGATCTCCAATGTGCACTTCAATTTCTGCGACATCGCCAGTGAGGTGGGAGACATCGCATATGGCGGTGGCAGCCAACTGGTGAACAACGCCACACGTCATGCTTTTCAGAAATATCTCCATGGCCAAGTCCCTGTGGATCGCGTCTATCCGGTGATGGGCAACCATGTTGGAGCACTCAGAGGGGGCTGGCTGTGAGGCTTCCAACAGATCCAAGAGGTTGTTATGAGGAAAATCATGGATTTTTAATGGAAAATCATGGATTTTTATGGAAAATCATGGATTTTTAATGGAAAATCATGGATTTTTATGGAACATCATGGATTTTTAATGGAAAATCATGGATTTTTAATGGAAAATCATGGATTTTTAATGGAAAATCATGGATTTTTATGGAAAATCATGGATTTTTATGGAAAATCATGGATTTTTAATGGAAAATCACAGAAAACTCAAGGTCTTCCGATGAATTCTGCTCACATATCAATCTAGATATGCTTGATCAACAATGAAGTTTGTTTGTAAAGGTTCATTGAAAAACACACTCAAATTCTGGTGTACTTTGTGTTGGGTTGACAACATCCAGCAATCAACCAGTGATGCAGATTTTCTTCAGCTTCCTCAGTTGGTATCTCCCCATAGACCTGTGGGACCTATGGCTGCGGGGCGTCCAAGGACATTCACTTCCTTGGGTGCAGCAAGGGTGAAGTGTGGCTTGGATCACTTTATGTATTGCACACTTCTGCCAGTTACCTCATTTCTTTTTTAAGGTCGAAGGTTGGTGTAGTTCGACACGCAGGAAGCAGAAAAAACTGAAAAAACGATGTTTCACTGGGTGAAGTCAACGGAGGTCTCTATGTCTCTATGTTTCCACTTTCCCGCATCTGTTGATTGAAACCGCCATTTTGGTCCGATCTTGGCTCAAGCAATCTTTTGGTCCGATCTGTTTATTGAAACCGCCCCGAAGCCTTGTTTCACAACACCCGTCGCTGCCATGGTTCCAAAGGCAAATTTGATCTTTGTTTCAATGGTGGCCAGTGTGATTCCTCAAGCTTTAGTGGTGGCCCATGACAATCCCAACGTTTCAATGCCTCGTGGCTGGAACCATAGCAGCCGAGCCACCCCCGAAGAATTGGGCGTGTGGGACAAGTTCTGCCAGATGAACAGCGATTTGGCCAGCATGGAAAAACCAGTGGAAGTTTCTAAACAAGAGGCTCCAGGGTTTCAGTACACGTTTACCTTCAGCAACCGTCCCCCGGTGAATGTCTACGAAGTGCCATGGCTACGGGATTTGGTAGTTCAGAAGTTGATATACAATCCCAACGTTTCAATGCCTCGTGGCTGGGACCATGGCGGCCGAGCCACCCCGCGGGGTTGGGCGTGTGGGACAAGTTCTGCCAGATGAACAGCGATTTGGCCAGCATGGAAAAACCAGTGGAAGTTTCTAAACAAGAGGCTCCAGGGTTTCAGTACACGTTTACCTTCAGCAACCGTCCCCCGGTGAATGTCTACGAAGTGCCATGGCTACGGGATTTGGTAGTTCAGAAGTTGATATACAATCCCAACGTTTCAATGCCTCGTGGCTGGGACCATGGCGGCCGAGCCACCCCCGCGGGGTTGGGCGTGTGGGACAAGTTCTGCCAGATGAACAGCGATTTGGCCAGCATGGAAAAACCAGTGGAAGTTTCTAAACAAGAGGCTCCAGGGTTTCAGTACACGTTTACCTTCAGCAACCGTCCCCCGGTGAATGTCTACGAAGTGCCATGGCTACGGGATTTGGTAGTTCAGAAGTTGATATAGTCTCTGAGGTGAAGAAGAGCCCGAAGTAGGTGGATGAGCCAGACCACATCCCAAGTGACACTCCTATGGCAGTTGTAGAGGTGACTTGGGCTCAGCATGGCTGGCACAGTATCGGCGTTACAGGCTCATTTTTTTGACGAAGTGCCCGCCTTTCAAGTGGAAGGTTGGTGTAGTTCGACATGCAGGAAGCAGAAAAAACGATGTTTCCACTTTCCCGCGGCTTGACATTGCAGTTTCCCTCAATTTTAAGCTAAATGTCTTAGAATTGAATGACACATCTGAATCTTCAGGAAACCCCTAGGTTTGCAGATAAACACTTGGGTTTCGGCACTGGATTTCCCCTTCAATCCATTGAATCATGATGAATCACGCGTGCCACGCGTGCCACGCGCCGATGCCTGGAGGCTCACCCCGTTTCTGCCCTGCTACTATGGAACTGCCCACACCAGTGTGGTGTCCAACTACGAGATGACCTTTTCGTGGGAGACCCAGTGGGATGCCACGGGAGACCCACGGGAGACCCACGGGGAAACGGGGCCGACGTCACTGCAGGCAGTGGCGTGAGAACTGGATGACCGCCTTCCCAGGCTTGTCCCAGGCGAGAATGGGTCAAGATCAATATGCCACCATTGTTGATGGTCAAATCTGGTAGATGGTAAAAATCTATGGCATATCATGTTAATTCCCTACTTTTCTCCAAAAAGTGTAAACTTGAATCATCTTAAATTCAATTTTTTCCGTTTTGTTTACATGGCCTAAAACAATTTGCACAGCGAAGTAGCTGATAGTGAACGATTTTCATCCCCTGCTGTTCAGTTTCTCCACAGGGCACTTGAAGTTCTGCTAATGTGTGGCACCTCGGACCCCATCTGCTTCATTCTTGATGAAATCCCTCGTTGGTGGTGGTTGGATTTTGATTTTTGATGATTATATTCCAAATTTTTGCTTGGATGATTAGATTTTTGATGATGATATTGGATGATCTGGATGGTTAGATGTTTGATGATATTCCAAGTTTTGATTCCAATTTTCGATGGTTAAGCCAGTTAATCGACATGTGAATCTCCCATATTTTTATTGGTGAAATTCATCATTAGCCCGTGCAGCGCCGACACCCTACAGGTACTTCTTCCTGCGAAGGACAGGGGTGCTGACATCCCACCCATTGCTGTGGTTAGTGCAACTTTGTCAAGCTACATCCATGCACAGCAAATATTGACCATAGAAATTGGAACCTGGATCATAGAAAATGTCAACTTTTAATGATTATTAATGGTATATTGACCAATGGTATATTGACCACAAGCGAGTTCCACTAATGATCATAGAAAAACCATATAGTCTTGTGGAGTTTCATCGGTTGATCATAATCATAGAAGCCCAGGAGCCCGAGGAGCAGCATCTGGGCAAGGAATGAGGGAGAAACATCGTTCATAGCCTTAATGTTATTTAACAGATTTTTCAGAGTTGGCGATGGAACATGGAACATGGCATAATTATGTATAATTTGGATTAATTTAGTAGATAGAAATAGAATGAAATAGATGATCAAAAGGAATGATCAAAAGGAGATTTTTCAGTTCCCCTCAAATTATCAGATGCTACTGCTGCTTTTTTCGATCCCAAGGGTCCCAGCTTAGGTGGATCGCTCCTTTGCGGTACAATCTGAACCTGGACAATCGAAGCAGTGTGACTTGGCAGATGTGGGGCTTTCCATCATGGGGGATCCCCAAGCGAGCATTGGATGGTTTATTTTATGGAACATCCATCTATAAATGGATGATAACTAGGGGTACCCCTAGGAAACCTCCATATGTTGAGACACATGATAAAATGGTATTGTCCAAATTTAGGAGCTGGACAACCACCATTGAAAAGGACATAGTGACATATCCATGAATCCATAAAGATTAGAATCCAATCATATTCCACTCATGTTGTTTTTTCCATTCCCAAGGATTCCCAAGGATTCCAGATCCGGATTCATCAACTTCCATCAATCTGCCCTCGAGGTCCACTTCATTGCTGGGCTCATTTCTGGGGTGTACCGAACCTATTGGAACAACGACACCCCAGCTGAGACTGGGCTGAAGTTCCCACAGCATGTCCCATCTTTTCGATGGACCTCGGTCATGGGGGTTGTATCTATAGTAGTGTATCTATAATGAATAATAATGTTGATAGTTGATAGCTCTTGGATATTTTTGTTTACTATGTAGATCTATATTACATACTTTCTGTTGAATCTTGATTGCTAGAATTCGGATGAGCATTTGGTGATTTGAAATATGTTTCCATAAGATATCTATAAAGTTGCTTGTTCAACTGCTAGGACCCTGGTGAAAGGTGGGATGCGCTTGAATTGTGCAGCAGTTGTACATCCGTAACAGGCTGATTTCATCGTGGATACCCTCTGGTAAACATACAAAAAACTATGGAAAGATCCACCATTTTTAATGGGTAATTCCACTATAAATGGCCATTTTCAATAGCTATTTTGACATAACCAGAGGGTAATATGCCATACCCGCCTTATTTTTTTTGTTTCATTTCATCTTGGATCAACTTAAAAAGTCGCCACTTTAAAAAGACACTTGTTCACCTTGTTCTTGGTATGTATCATAATCCCCACATGTCCCCATATAGATGGACAACTACTTCATCAAAACGAGCAGGGAAAACATGTGAATCTTCTATCTGAGCATTGTTATGACTGTGCCTGCCCCAGCAGCCATTGATGTACCCACTCTGAAAGTGTCCCATCCAGGGCAAACCATGTCCACTTTCTAATATTCTATTCAGTATTAAATTAGTGTAGGTCAAAACTGAAGACCCGACTGGAGCCTTTATCATGATTGAGGTCAGTTCAATTATCTACAACCATCCCATTCTTGGTTGATTTGGTATGCTCTAAGCCCCATACAGTCGAAACCATCCTGGGGGGTTCATTTGCCTAACACATTGTTTCTTGGGTTTCTCTAAACGAAGAAATTGATCGACATGTCATGAAATAGGATTGGGTTTGCCACAAAAAACCATAGCACCAAATGAAATCCATTCGTGAAATAAACCATCATAAATCCCTATTTGATCCTATTTGGGCCTTGGGCTGGTTCAATTCCAACTTCATCCAATTTCTGATGGTGATATAACCAATTATAACCAATTAAACAGCTCCACAGTTTGGATGGTTACCGGAGAACCGTTTTTCGCACGTTGAGGTGGCTGTGGATGCCATGGGTTCAGGTGGGGACACCTTGGAATGTCGCTTCCTTCGGGACTCTCTGGAGGAAGGCTGGGTGATGTCTGATGGCAAATGGATGAACATGGCCCACTTGCAGATGATTTACCAATTGAAAATGGTTAATTAGTTTCTACAGCCCTAATTGATTGGGATAAATCATTGGATAAAGAATTGATGGTGATTATCAATTATGATATGACCACAATTGATGGCAAACTTTGGACATATACAGAAGATGGTGATGTTTCGAACAGACAGGGCAAAATTTTGACCAGAAAACACTTGGGTTTCCATTTTTTTTCAGATTTCAAGGCGCTAACCCTTTTCATGTTGCTCGGGGACAGGTCGTAGGCTCAAGAAAAGCATCTTCATCTACATGACGCACAACTTCGCGAAAGCCTGCAAGGAGACGACGCAAAAACTTCCAGGGTTCGTTCCAGGGGGCGCAGGGTTCCAGAGACCCAAATGGGTATGGATCAATACCTATTAATACCATTTTTAGGGGGATGAACATCCATTTACCAGCTATTTTGATGTTCACCAGGGGCATAGGGTTTTGACCCATAGCCAAATAGATTTGGGCCTTGGCAGGACTGGAGCCTCATCAGACAGTTGGATGCGGGGTCCTCAAAAGTCCGATGGGGAAATCTGGGCCATGAATTGATGGTTCAAAATGGTCGGTGTTTCCGATGGAACCCGGGGTTCCTGATGTTTCCTGATGGCTGATGTTTCCTGTAGATGGTTCCCTCACCTCAAACAATCCAAACAATCCATTGAAACCAAAATGGGGAAGGAACTACAGGGGATTCCACGGGTTTTACACAGGTAAACATCCCATAGATATCATAAATCATCCCAACATCACCATAAGATCATAACTCAAATAAAATCAAATAAACTTGATTATGAATCAACAATTTATGATATCATGATGAATCTTCACCATTTGATGTCATAAATGTCAGCTGGTTTTGAGGTGTGGATCACAGGGCACAAGCACAGCCGATGGCAATCCGAACCTTCGCGTTCCGAGATGGCTCAAGAGTTGCCCAGCGGCAAACATGGGCAGCTGGGAAATCCCCGAACTATACATGGAGCTTTGTAGACTTTGCTGGGAAAATCCATCGAAATGGTGATTTTCCGATTTCATGAGGCATCGCCGATTTTTTAGTAGGATTTATTATTTTATACTGAACATTTTTCTTTTTCTCCATTGATACTATACCTCCCTGATCATCCATTTATTGAGAAAATACAATAGACATTTGTGGCTTATGATTGGGACATTGACGCCAAGTACAATCTACAGATTTTTCCATATGTGGAAAATTGAGGCCACACATTTTCTTCAAAGAAGCTGCCGCTTTTCGTGAAGGCGATTCCACATTCCACCCATCGACCAATGTTTGGAACATTTTGGACCTGAATAGCCTTTGAAATATGGATGCAACCGCTGAATTTAAAAGTGAAGTCATTCTAACATCATCTATTGACATTATCTTTATTGACATGTCGGTCTGACTTTCTTCAGAGCCAGACTCCTACAGTGGTAGAGCATCAATTTCATCCGGATTGATGCATTCAATGAAGGCATGAAATCAAATTGACCGTCAGAGTATATTGGATTTCCTAAAATAGGGGCACCCCCAAACCATCCATTTATAGATGGATGTTCCATGAAATAAACCATCCAGCCATTGGGGTACCATGACTATGACAACCCCCATATGATGACAACATTTTCCTGATGGCGAGCTAAGCTGATGGGAGCATAACACCCCATGCATTGATGGTGGATTACCCTCTGGTATTATTATTATTATATTTTTTAATAGCTATGGAAAATGGCCCATAGAAATAGATATTTAAAGATACTTTGACAAACAACACATGTTGATTCGTGATTTATCTCAACATATCTCATCTACATTATATGGCAATGCTATATCTATCAATTATATTCAATTATGTATATCCATCATTCTCAACATCTCACCTCTCCCAACACCCAACATCCTTCAACACCTGCTGTGATTTTCATGATTTTCTCGTCTTGCCATGGCCTTCTGACCGGCCAGACGAGTTTCCGAGGTTCCGGCACTATCCCTTGCGGATTCTGATTGGCAACGGTGGCTTCGACGAGGGCGCCAGCGACACGGCCCCGCGGCTACTGAATGCTACTGATCGCTGAAAAAACCACGGTCTCCCCTTGATGTCTCCCCTTGATTTTGTTGAACATGCTTTGTTTGGAATCTTCTACATCGATCTCTGTTTATCTATGTTTATATCTATGTTGATCTTATTGTTTGGAAAATTGAGAAAGATGAGATAAACATAGATAAGCAATTCTCAACCATTTCCAACTTCGAGGTCATATTCACCTCAGCCTGTGCCGTTGTTCGTCAGTGAACTCGTTGGAGTTTCCGAGGTCAGCTTCGGGCACCTGAGGGAGGTTCCCTACAAAGATGGCCACTTGGCAGCATCGTCAATGCCGGGGATGGGGATACCATGGGATACATATGGATACATACTTCTACCTGGCTTGAAAAGGTGGGATCAAATTCCTGGTGAATTTTTATGTGGGATTCCTTTCGTGAGCGCTGTGAGTTCTTCACATGTAGCCGATCAGATGGAACTGGGAATCCACGAAGGATTCACTCAGTACTCAGGAGATCAGGAAATCATTCGTACTTAGAATAGAATCCATAAAATCAATGCCAGGTAATCATTGATCATTTTGATATTTGTAGATGTTTTTAGCATATATTTTCGCATTTCCTTCCAATCTTTCCGTATTTTCTGACGTCCTACTGGGTCCCACGCTGATCGGCTTTTCGGGCGCGTTGAGGTGATCAGGAACGCGTGAAGCTGCACTTCGACATCTACGACACCTGCATTTCAGACGACTGGCATTGTCCCCTCATAGGCGGTTTTAACGGTAGCCGGTTGCCGGTTACCTAAAACGGGTTGGCCAAAAATGAGTTCTTCATGGTGACACTATGGAAATGATGATATAATGATGATGGCAGCCCATTACTGTACCAATTGAAGCATGTAATTCTTCCAGTGTCAGTTAATGAATTTGATGCTGGCTGAAGGGATTAGCCACAATCGGTTGGTTTCTAGCCAAGTTTATCTTGAAATCCAACCATCACCCAGTTCACCCAACCATCCGAGATATGGATGACTTTTCCGCCAGGTTTGACGGGCCCCTACTGCTGGGACAAATGTCAAGCAATGCCCGGTGGCATCGATGGTGGGGGTGGGCCCCGCAAGGCAACCACAGGAGCCATGGATTTCTGGGGCCTGTTTCATTGTTTTCATTGTTTCTGATGAATATATGTATAATATTAGTATATATATATTAATAATAATAACAATAATAATAATAGTAATAATAATAATAATAGTAATTTTAATAATGATAATAATGATAATAATGATAATAATAATAATGATAACAATGATAATAATGATAATGATAATAATGATAATAATAATATTTATTATACACATATCACTGCATTTTGCATTCATATCACATATTTACTCAACATATCTACTTGATTCCTTACCTGCCAGGCGAGGGTATTTAAATTTCAACAGGTGCAACTTCTTCTTCTTTTTCTTTTTTCTCGCCTTCTTCTTCTTCTTCTTTTTCCGCCTAGTCTTCCTCCTAGTCCTGTATTTTTTTTTCTCCTGGTGCGCTCTTCTTGCAGCTCGTTGTGACTGTGTGATTCAATTGTTGTTCAATCGTTGTGTGCCATATCGCGAGCTCCGGATGCAGTGGGCCACGCCTGGACCCGAACACATGCCAGACAGGCCAGATAGAATGCCAGCCAGAATGCCAACATACATGTCAGATCATGTCAGATAGAATGTTTGAAAGACTGTCAGATAGAATGATGTCAGAACATATGTCAGATAGAATGCCAGAAGAATGTCAGAAAAAATGTCAGAATAGATTAGATGTCAGATAGAATGATGTCAGAACATATGTCAGATAGAATGCCAGAAGAATGTCAGAAAAAATGTCAGAATAGATTAGATGTCAGATAGAATGATGTCAGAATAGATGCCAGATAGAATGCCAGAAAGAATGTCTAGGTGCCAGAAAGTATGTCAGAATAGATGCCAGATGGAATACCAGAATGAATGTCAGAATGTATACATATATTACACATGCCCTACATCATGTACTTCCAGATGATATGTCAGAAACTATGTCAGAATATGAATATGTCAGGGTGATCACAGGTAAAATTCCTCTTTCATATCTGTAACAACAGACATCATTCCCACCATCAACTCGCCCCGCGGAAGGACTTCACTTCAGTGGCTTCACATTCGATGCGCCACGGGCCAATGCTGCGCCAACGGAGTGGGTCTGGGGGCTTGGTCGTCATTCCCATCCATTCCCTACGCAAAAAGCACGAGTTTTAGCTGGTGAAATGTGACCAAAATGGGGAGTTGAGCCAAGACAAATGTGGATTTGCCTCTAAAAACCGGGATTTTAACAACAACAGTTGGGATTCAACCATTAAAAAAATAAAACTTGAGCAAACAAATGGACAAATTGATGAATTTTGCCAAGAAGAACAAACGTGTTGGATTTGTTCTTAAAACATCAGGATTTTTTCGGCACACACATGAGCAAGTATGTTGATTTTTGCAAGCAATTTTGGAGATCTACCAAGGGATATTTCTGAAAGTCTACGTGGTGAAACTTATTGTGTAGATATTGTGTATTTTCGCTGGTAATTTAACATAGTTATCGAAAATGACCATTTATAGTGGATTTTCCCATTAAAACTGGTGATTTTCCATAGTTATGTTAGTTTACCAGAGGGTATTTTCTCTGATTTTATAGCCGATATACCGATGTTTTCCATGTTGGAACCAACACTCACCAACAAAATATGAAAATGGTGCCTACCAGGCTCAAACATCAGTTGGACGGGGTTCCTCTGGCCAACATCGTAGGCTGCAAATGCTGTTTGTAGCGCTTGAATGTGAAACATGGAATTGTATGGTTCATTTATTGTGGTTCAATACTTTTTTTGCGTACATCAATGATATATCTACTATTGGTTTACCTGAAGATATTTATATATATATATATAATTTATGGAGGGCTAATTATTTTAGGATTTTTTTTTTGATCAGGTTCAGGAATTATTTTTGGATTCCTGCTTCTCTGCTTCTCTGCTTTTCCTGGTTTTCCTGCTTTTCCTGCTTCTCTGCTTTCCTGCTTTTCCTGCTTTTCCTGCTTTTCCTGCTTCTCTGCTTTTCTGCTTTTTTGCTTTTCTGCTTCTCCTGCTTCTCGCCTTTTATGCGTTTTTGCTTTTCTGCTTCTCCTGCTTCTCTGCTTTTCTGCTTTTTTGCTTTTCTGTTTTTCCTGTTTCTTTGCTTCTCTGCTTTTCCTGCTTTTCCTGCTTCTCTGCTTTTCTGCTTTTCCTGCTTCTTTGCCTTTCTGCTGTTTTGCTTTTGTGCGTTTCCTGTTTCTTTGCTTCTCTGCTTTTTTTGCTTCTCTGCTTTTTTTTTTGCTTTGCCTGCATACTTGATTTTCATGTAAGATGCATTTTGCACAGTATTTACATCCCTGAGTATCACATGACCAACCTTCTCTTGAAAACTAGCAACGTAACATGTGAGAAGAGGTGCTTGCATTCTGCTTTGGGGGGAGGCGCTGCGCCCTTGTTTTTGTTTCGACCTAATACCTACATAGGTACATGCATGAGTATTGAGCACATTTATATGCGCCCTTCAAGGCTCAAGAGGTATATAGAGTAACCCTGTAGACCAGCACGGACCGGCAACAGGCTGAGTAAAACAAGTGCTGTCATTGGGGAAGACGCCTTAGCTGATCTTGAAGTAGACGCTAGGGCCCCTCTTCAAGTGGTAGCGGAGCTGTGATCCCTCATTGAGGGTGAGCTCCAGGTAGAGCCCAAGAAATGTCAAGCCATGGCTATGATGATGATGACTTCGACATTGTCGATGCAAATGAATGGAACCAATATGACTCTTATGCAATGAGAAGAGCACCCCAGCAGACACAGATTCATATGACGCAACAAATGACCACAAAGGTAGCTCCAGCATATGATGAGAGAACCAGCTTCTTTGCTTTTGAGGATGCAATCGATGACTGGTGTGACATTACGGAGTTAGAACCAGAGAAACGTGGTCCAGCCTTGCGCAATAGACTGGAAGGAGATGCTCAACAATACAAGAGACTATTGGATAGAGAAATGCTCAGGGATCCTTATGAAGGAGTAGCTTATTTCAAAAGATTTCTACGACCTCATTTTATCAAAGGTGCCCAGAACGTGTTCTTATACCGTTTCATGCAGTTCATGAAGTTCAATAGAGGAACCATGGATCTTCAGAAGTGGATGACTAGATTTCAACTCACTGGCAATAGACTTATTGAGTCTTGGATGGATTTACTTCCAGAAGTAACAGTGACTAGTCCTGAAGCAATCCTGTTTGTTCAGCAACGACGTCAAGAACATGAACGAGATCAACAAGAGAGAGCTGATGTAGCAGCAGCCTCAGGAACACCCCATGTACCTGTTCCTTGGTCAGATGAACTGGCACTAGCGGCATTCAGACAATTTCAGGAAAATCGTAGACAAGTACAGCGACAAGCATTCCCACTGGGTGAAAATTTGCTAGCATTGATTTTTGTAAGTCTAGCTGACCTGAGTCAAGATCAGAGAAATACACTCACAAGTATCATGACACATCGTGGACGAACCCTCGATCAATACAACATTCAAGAACTACGTGACCTGTTTTTGGAAATGTTTTGCACTACCAAAACAGCAGTTGACAATCCATTGATGCAACCCTCTGGCATGGCACAGAGAAGATCTTTCCTCGTACTGGATGAAGGTGAATTAGAAGGAACCAACGGCTATTGGGCCGAAGATGAAGAAGACGGCGCAGAAGGATTCCTGGATGCCTTAGAAGATGTTTTCTGGGTTTATGATGACGCCAACTTCACATGGTATCAGAGAAGGTTCCAAGGCAAATACATCAGACGAGGCAAAGGTAAAGGAAAGAGAAAAGGAAAAGGAAAAGGCAGAGGAGGACGAAGGTTCTTCAGATCAAGAAAAGGAAAAGGCCAAGGTAAAGGAAGAAGAAAAGGCCGTGCTCACATGGTGAGTGAAGAAGGTTATGAAGAAGATTGGCAAGAAGATGAATGGAATGAAAACTATGACGGCTATTGGGCCGATGATCAAACCTGGAATGAAGGCTATTGGGCCTATGATGATTCATACTACATGGATGAGTATGGATACTTCCAGAGGAAAGGAAAAGGAAAAGGAAAAGGAAAGAAAGGCAAGAAAGGCAAGGATGATGATGGCAAAGGAGGAAAGCCAGGAGATGGAAAAGGCAAGTCGAACTATGTTCAACCTCAGACCACATCAGTTCCTGCCATACAGAATCGACAAACTCAACAAGCTCATTATTCTTCTGCTGCATCAAGTTCTGGTCATGGTTTCTTTGCATTTGGAAGAACTGACCCATTACGTGTTGATGTTGCAGAGACAGAGCCAGCACATGTTGATGTTTTGACACCCACGTATGAACAACAAGAAGTACAACGACGCACTCGTCGTGGAGGACAGAACCAACGTGATGCAACAGCACATCAAAACAGAAGGGAAATGAAAAGATTCCCTGTTCTGGTTGGAGAAGTTGATGCACTTCGACAAGGTGTACAACGACGTCCAGCTCGTGTGCCCAGGCAAGTTGGTCTTCAAGAAGGTGAGGCTTCATGGAAGCCATTGGCAAAAGGCACATCATTGTTTTCATATGGATGCTCTACAGAGATAGAGGAACCATCACAGCAGAGTGCTTTTTCATTTCATACTGTACAGACTGATCTGGCATGTGAGAAAGGACTAGCTTTTCACACAGAGAATTCTGCACCACCAACTGTGTGTATTCTGGATCTTGGATGCACAAGAGCTATGGGCTCACGACGAGCAGTTGAAGCATTTTGCAGATATGTTGACTCACATCCCAACAGTGGACTCTGGTATGAAATTCAGCCAACAAGTTCAAGATTCTTCTTTGCAAATTCACAACAATCAAAATGTACTGAGAAGCTCGTGATATTCATGTATGATCATGGATGGAACACTCAGTTTACAGAATTCGACATTGTCGAAGAAGGTGATGTCCCATTGTTGATGTCACTTCCACAGATGAGAAACCTTGGATTTCAATTTGAACTTACTCCAGAGAAGGCTTATTTGTCCTGTGCACGTATTGGCATGAGAAAAATGGTTTTGAGGACAGCCATTAGTACTCATCTCATTCTCGACCTACAAGATGTAGCATGGTACATGAGCCAAGTTCATTTCAAGACTCCACAAGTCAAAAGTTTCTATTCACAACACGATCACTTTGAGTACAGTCAGATTGCTGTCAAACAAGATGATCATGAAGGAGAAGCTTTGGTGACTGGTGACTACTGGCAGGTTGATCCACTACGTCGTGAACTCATCAGGCACCACAAGGACAAGAGAATGAACTTACATGAGATGACTCGATCAGAGAAAACTCCAATTCCAAAAGATCAACTTCGTGATGAGAGAGAAACCCACATGGAATTCCAGAAGAGCAAGAAGAAGGTTCTTCACAAGGACAACTGGCGCACTGAGAAGAAGAGGTTTTCTGAACAGAGTGAAGAGTTCTGGAAGGGCAAGACCATCTACAAGATCAAGGAGGACTACGTGATCCCAGATGACATTGTCAGAAGTGACATTGATCGTGCAAGGCCTTTTCGTGGAAACATTGATGATCTTTTTCACCCTGAGTCAGCCTCTTCAGTGCCATCAGGTGTACAGAAGAAGAAGCCAAGCTCCTTAAAGAAGGAGGAAGGCAAACCGATTTCAAATGGACCAGGCTCGAAAAAGATTGAGGTAGGTCCACCTGCAGCCAAAAGACACGTAGGTAAGCAGAAACCTCAGGTTGTCGATGACTCTCAATCAGGTTCATCAAGAAAGAAGGTTGCTGTCTCCTATCCCAAGCTTGATGAAGAAGATGAGCTTGATAAGGTAGCTAGGGAGTTAGGTTTGGAC
>CAMXCT020005149.1:0-21927 GCA_947184155.2 Cladocopium goreaui
TTCTGTCGCGAATTGTTCCTCCTATGTGTTTTGCAACGAGTGGTTGTTCCTGTGTGCGTAGTTCTATGCGTTTCTTGAATCTGTGGTGGCAGATCGCATTGGAATGGCTGCATGATGTTGCATGGGCTTTGTGTTGTGGAGGAAGCCGGAGAACGAAACCTTGTGTTTTTCCGCGTAAAGTGGCTGCAGCCGGCGATGAAAGGTACCTCGTCTGTGCAGCGGTTGCGGCTGCGGTCGTTTCTGTCGCGAATTGTTCCTCCTATGTGTTTTGCAACGAGTGGTTGTCCCTGTGTGCATAGTTCTATGCGTCTCTTGAAGCTGTGGTTGCAGATCGCATGGGAATGGCTGCATGATGTTGCACGGGCTTTCTGTTGGGGAGGAAGCCGGAGCACGAAACCTTGTGTTTTTCCGTGTAAAGTGGCTGCAGCCGGCGATGAAAGGTACCTCGTCTGTGCGGCGGTTGCGGCTGCGGTCGTTTCTGTCGCGAATTGTTCCTCCTATGTGTTTTGCAATGAGTGGTTGTTCCTGTGTGCGTAGTTCTATGCGTTTCTTGAAGCTGTGGTGGCAGATCGCATTGGAATGGCTGCATGATGTTGCATGGGCTTTGTGTTGGGGAGGAAGCCGGAGCACGAAACCTTGTGTTTTTCCGTGCAAAGTGGCTGCAGCCGGCGATGAAAGGTACCTCGTCTGTGCGGCGGTTGCGGCTGCGGTCGTTTCTGTCGCGAATTGTTCCTCCTATGTGTTTTGCAACGAGTGGTTGTCCCTGTGTGCATACCTGGAGAGCTCAAAGACCAAAAATTTTTGGTCGACCAAAACAAATTGGTTTTACCAATTTCCACGTCGAAAAACCGATTCTTGGATATGCAGCTGCGTCCATTTGTCTAATGGCTAGCTGAAGCGCCGTAGAAGCATTTTCTGAAGGATTCTAAAGAGACCAGCCGGCGGGCCAGAAGTAACCCTCTATTTTTTGGCACAGCTAACATAAATCTGACATGGGCACGGCATTGAGCATGTGGCGACGCCTACGTCCTGTTTAAAATGTCTTCTGCACACTCTGCACATTAGCCCAGATTTTTTTTGGCATCAATCTTTGTATCTGTGAATCTTTACATAGGCATCGTATTTCACATGACCTTCATGAACCTGAACAGATCTGCAATCGGACGGACCACCAAAGTCTTCAAATTAGCACCTGTAGCTGTGAAGTCAAAGCCGCTCTTGTTTTGCCCGGAATTTGACTACAAGTGCATGCCCTCATTTTGGATCTGAACTCTTATTTTTTTTTGGTGCGCAATTTGCAAAGAGGTTCGAGACTTTGCATGTTTTTTTCCCTGGAACATCGCGAATTTGACGGCGCCACTGTCGCTGTGTCTTGCAGACATGTTGCAGATTCGGAAGCGTATACGCATATAGGACAGTAGGTGCAACCGCCGTGTCTTCTAGCCGTGTCTTCTAGCAAGCTCTCTTGTAGAAGCGTGTGAAGCACCTTGCCGGAAGAAATGCGTTGTTTTGCTGCTTTTGTGGCGCAAAGTATTGTATGAATCTATTCCTAGCCCCTGACAGTTTCGTGTCTGAGGTGCTGTATTCTTTGAGCCTTCAACTCGTGATGTCGTTTGATTCTTTTCTTTTCTGCCTGCTCTCCACTCCCAGGGTTGCGCCGGCCGCGCTTGATTTTTGGGCTTTTGATGGCCTTTGCGCGTTGTCTATTTTTCTTTCTCGCGGCGTCTTATGGTGCATGTGCCTTGGCAGACGCGAGGGTGTTCTTGGTTTTACTGCTGAGGTGCTTCCTGTGCTTTGACTGTTTAGGTTTGTTTTTGGTTTTTAGGGTTTAGGGCTTGACTTGGGGTTTGAGGGTTGAAGGTTTGTTTTTGGTTTTAAGGGCTTAGGGTTGTTTTTGGTTTTTGAGGGTTGTTTCTGGTTTTAGGGTTTGCGCCAGCCCTCAACGCAAGATTAAGAATTTAAGTTTTCGGCCCTTGCCATAGGTCGCCGGCTGCAACTCCAGGCAAGTAAATCACTTGCATCTGCGCTCAAAAACCAAATCTTCAAAAAACAGCGCCGAAAGGTGCGTCGGAATCCGTCGGAACCCGTCGGAAAACCAATTCTTACGTCGGAAAACCGATTCTTACGTCGGATTCCGTCGGGGGCCGTTTTTCGAGAAAAACCAGCACCAAAAAAAGGAAATTTCTCACAACGCCAACGCGCCTGTTCCCAGGTTTCGGATTCGAAATGTTGCGCGGCATTGGTCGACGCCGCTGCTTTCCAAATATGAAGGCGCAGGGCAGAAAACAAAACCGATACACCGGGCGCACAAATTATGTATATAATAGTTTTCCGATGAAATCCGACGTAAGAATTGGTTTATATAAGAATTGGTTTCCCGATGCAAAAATGGTTTTCCAACGAAATCCGAGGAAATCCGATGAAATCCGACACGGCTTTTGGTGCTGAAGATGTGATGTTCGATCGGATTGCATTGAGGGCTGGCGCAACCCTAAAACCAGAAAACAACTTTCAGAAACCAACCGCAAACCCAAAACCCTTGAAGCCGAAAACAAACCTGAACAACCTTAAAGCGAGGGCGAGCGCAAACCCTAAAACCAGCAACGACCTGCAACAACCAAAGACAAAGCCTAAACCCTAAAAACCACAACAGGATGCCAAAGCGTTTCGAATATTAGCTTTCGCAACAGCGAAAAGCTTACAATTATCATAAACATGATTTTGATAACCCAAAGCTACAACCAAGTTGCTGCATATTTCTCTACCTGCATGTAAATTCCTTCATTGTAGGGCTTGTGATGGCTTGTGTATATATTGAGGCAGCCCCAAGAAGAAAGGGGGCAAAGCCGCTCAAATCTGGACATGTTAACATTGCAACGCTGGGAGCATGAAGGAAAGCTTTCTGTGAACTGGAACGCCCGGTTGCATTGGTTTGTGGTGCTTTGGTTTGGAGGCGCGCTGTTCTTGGTAAGTCTTTGGCAGCGCGAAGTTTTGGACAGAATAACAGCAAACCATAACAGCAAACCATAACAGCAAACCATAACAGCAAACCATAGGAAAAAGCAAACGCTTGATAAATAACTTTGTGTTCTCTGGCTTTGTGGTTTGTGTGGAGCCGGCGTTGGATGCAACATGACCGTAACTATGTTAGATGGATGGTGCTGTATATATATATGTGCACATCACCTTCACATGGGCAATTCGCATATGTACATATGCACATGTAACTGCACACATGAAATTAGGCTACATCATCATGCATGCACATGTCGACACGCACAAAATAAAACTGTATATCATGTATGTGTACTGTACAACAAAATATCATATGCAAATACTACATCTAATTTTTGCTGGATCCTTGGTAGAAAAGGGGCAAAAAGAGGCAACGATGCAAAGCAAAAAATGGTTAAACCAAAAAGCTCTTCAAGAATTGGTTTCACTAATTATTCTTGTTCGCAGTGCTCTCCAGGTAGTTCTATGCGTCTCTTGAAGCTGTGGTTGCAGATCGCATGGGAATGGCTGCATGATGTTGCATGGGCTTTCTGTTGGGGAGGAAGCCGGAGCACGAAACCTTGTGTTTTTCCGTGTAGAGTGGCTGCAGCCGGCGATGAAAGGTACCTCGTCTGCGCGGCGGTTGCGGCTGCGGTCGTTTCTGTCGCGAATTGTTCCTCCTATGTGTTTTGCAACGAGTGGTTGTCCCTGTGTGCATAGTTCTATGCGTCTCTTGAAGCTGTGGTTGCAGATCGCATGGGAATGGCTGCATGATGTTGCATGGGCTTTCTGTTGGGGAGGAAGCTGGAGATCGTAAATCGTATTGGAATGGCTGCATCAAGGCTGCGAAAGTGATTTGTCAGCAGATTTTTCTAATTTTGGCGCTAATATTTTTCCTTTTGAAATTCCCTTAAAAAGTACTACAAAATCGTCTTTTTGTCGCTTTGGCGTCGAGATCCGGTTTTGGAGCTGCAATTTCCGACGCCATTGCGGGTAGTTCTATTGTGTTTTGCAACTCAGTCTCTGCAGATCGCATTGTAGTGGCTGCCTCAAGGTTGCTTGGTGCCGCGGCTGCATGCGTAATACTATTGTCTTTGCAGCTGAAGATCGTAAATCGTATTGGAATGGCTGCATCAAGGCTGCGAAAGTGATTTGTCAGCAGATTTTCTCAATTTTGGCGCTAATAATTTTCCTTTTAAAATTCCTTTCAAAAAGTGCTTCAAAATCGTCTTTTTGTCGCTTTGGCGTCGAGATCCGGTTTTGGAGCTGCAATTTCCGATGCCATTGCGGGTAGTTCTATTGTGTTTCGCAACTCAGTCTCTGCAGATCGCATTGCAGTGGCTGCGTCAAGGTTGCTTGGTGCAGCGGCTGCATGCGTAATACTATTGTCTTTTGCAGCTGAAGATCGTAAATCGTATTGGAATGGCTGCATCAAGGCTGCGAAAGTGATTTGTCAGCAGATTTTCTCAATTTTGGCGCTAATAATTTTCCTTTTAAAAGTGCTTCAAAATCGTCTTTTTGTCGCTTTGGCGTCGAGATCCGGTTTTGGAGCTGCAATTTCCGACGCCATTGCGGGTAGTTCTATTGTGTTTCGCAACTCAGTCTCTGCAGATCGCATTGCAGTGGCTGCGTCAAGGTTGCTTGGTGCAGCGGCTGCATGCGTAATACTATTGTCTTTTGCAGCTGAAGATCGTAAATCGTATTGGAATGGCTGCATTAAGGCTGCGAAAGTGATTTGTCAGCAGATTTTCTCAATTTTGGCGCTAATAATTTTCCTTTTAAAATTCCTTTCAAAAAGTGCTTCAAAATCGTCTTTTTGTCGCTTTGGCGTCGAGATCCAGTTTTGGAGCTGCAATTCCTGTTGTGATTATGTACACGAAAGCTTCTCTGTGCAAAAACTTTTTCTGTAAAAGCTTGCTGTAAAAGTTTCTCTGTGTGTAAAAGCGTCTCTGTGTAAAAGTTTCTGTGTGTGTAAACGCTTGCCATGTGTAAAAGCACTGTGCGTAAGTGTTCTGTGTGTAAACGCTTGCTGTGTGTGAAAGCTTGCTGTGTGTAAAAGCTTCTCTGTGTAAAAGCTTGTTGTGTGTAAACGCTTGCCATGTGTAAAAGCACTGTGTGTAAGTGTTCTGTGTGTAAACGCTTGCTGTGTGTGAAAGCTTCTCTGTGAAGAAGCTTGTTGTGTGTAAAAGCTTCTGTGTGTAAAAGCTTCTCTGCTTGAAAAGCTTGCTGTGTGTAAAAGCTTCTCTGCGAAAGAACTTGATGTGTGTAGAAGCTTTGTAGTACAAAGTAGTACTGGAACGTGTTTTGTGCAAGCTTTGTAGTACAAAGTAGTACTGGGAAGTAGTTTGTGCAAGCTTTGTAGTACAAAGTAGTACTGGAACGTGTTTTGTGCAAGCTTTTGTAGTAGACATCAGTACTGGGAAGTACTTGACATGAAAATAGCCAAGAAGAACTTAGCTGACATATGGGAAGAGATGGAATGAGATGAGAAGAGCTCAGATGAGATGAGTTGAGATGAAGTGCAAGTGTGAAGTGTGGAGTGTGGGGTGTGAAGAGTGCAATGTGAAGTGTGAGGAAAGTGTTTGCATTGTACCGGGGTCGCGCGCAGGTCATGTTCTTGGACAGCAACAATGCAACAGCTTCGCACAAAGCACGCACGCACGGGCCTGGCTGGCGCACGGCGCATGCAAGTTCCTTAGTAGTAGTACTGGAAAGTGATTCATGAAAGCTTAGGTGACATATGAGAAGAGATGAGATGAGAAGAGATGAGCTGGGATAAGGTGAGAAGAGCTCAGATGAGATGAAGTGTGGAGTGTGAAGAGTGCAGTGTGAAGTGTGGGGCGTGAAGAGTGCAGTGTGAAGTGTGGAGTGTGAAGAAAGCAATGAGAAGTGAGAAGTGTGAAGTGTGGACTGTGAAGTGTGAAGTGTGGAGTGTGAAGTGTGGATTGGGGAGTGTGAAGTGAGAAGTGTGAAGTGTTGACTGCGAAGGGTGCAGTGTGAAGTGTGAAGACTGTCAAGTGTGAAGTGTGACGTGGAGCTTCAAGTGTGACATGTGCAACACGACACCAGTTTTGCAGAGTGCACGCACGCACCGGCTTGGCTGGCGCAAGGCGCATGCAAGTTCTATAGACGAGAAAGGTCTTATATATATCTTTAAGGCAACTTCCGCCCCGCCTCGTGCGGGTACTACTGGTAAATTATAAGATATCATAAGTATAGAAACATGTCTTATTATAAGTTATCTTTCAAGAGAATTTGTTGCATTGCAGTATTTAAGCGCTTACGCGCGGCAGCCGATATGGGTCTAGCTGGGAGCAAGATCTTAAGGCTATGTTGCTCCATCTTGAAGCTATGTTGGTCCATCTTGGGGCTATGTTGGCCCACCTTGGCGCTATGTTGGCCTGTCTTGGGGCCTAGGTTGGTCGATCTTGAGGCCTATGTTGACCCATCTGGAGCCAAAAGATCCGAAAAATGGGAACAGAAAAAAAACACTGTAAAACGCAGGATATTTTGATGGTCGGCGGCCTATCTTGGGCCTATGTTGGCACATCTTGGGGCTATGTTGGCCTAGCTTGAGGGCAATGTGGGCCCATGTTGGGGCTATGTTGGCCCATCTTGGGGCTATGTGGGCCCATCTTGGGGCTATGTTGGCCCATCTTGGGGCTATCTTGGCCCATCTTGGGCGCTATGTTGCCCCATCTTGGGGCTATGTTGGCCCATCTTGCGGCCTATGTTGGCCCATGTTGACCCATCTTGAGCCACAAAGGCTGAAAAATGGCAAAAAATGGAAAGAGCACAAAACACCGTAAAACGCGGGAATTTTTGGCGACACGCGGTGGGGGGGGGGTGGGTCCCCGGCAGGGGGCGCGGCCCCTCTCTCCTACGGAGAGGAGAGAAACGCCGTACGGCAATGCCACCGCCACAGGGCCCCTGGCCGGGTTTAAGCGCTTAAGCGCGACAGCCGGCCAGGGGCCCATGTTGAGGTGATATGGGTCTAGCTGGGAGCAAGATCTTAAGGCTATGTTGCCCCATCTTGAGGCTATGTTGGTCCATCTTGGGACTATGTTGGCCCACCTTGGCGCTATGTTGGCCCGTCTTGGGGCCTAGGTTGGCCGATCTTGAGGCCTATGTTGACCCATGTTGAGCCAAAAGAGCCGAAAAATGGGAACAGCAAAAAAGCACTGCAAAACGCATGATATTTTGATGGTCGGCGGCCTATCTTGGGGCTATGTTGGCCCATCTTGGGGCTATGTTGGCCTATCTTGAGGCAATGTGGGCCCATCTTGGGGCTATGTTGGCGCAGCTTGCGGCTATGTTGGCTCATCTTGAGGCTTGTTGGCCTATCTTGGGGCTATGTTGGCCCAACTTGGGGCTAAGTTGCCCCAGCTTGGGGCCATGCTGGCCCATCTTGGGGGCTATGTTGGCCCATCTTGAGGCCTATGTTGGCCCATGTTGACCCATCTTGAACCACAAGATCCGAAAAAGGAGGAAAAATGCGACGAGCACAAAACACCGTAAAACGCAGGGGTTTTTGGCGGCCGGGTTGGTCGGCGGCAGGGGGCGCGGCCCCTCTCTCGTACGGAGAGGAGAGAACTGCCGTATGGCAATGCCACGGCCAGAGGGCCCCTGGCCGGATTTAAGCGCTTACGCGCGACAGCCGGCCAGAAAAATGGGAACAGCAAAAACAACACTGTAAAACGCATGATATTTTGATGGTCGGCGGCCTATCTTGGGGCTATGTGGGCCCATCTTGGGGCTATGTTGGCCCATCTTGGGGCTATGTTGGCCCATCTTGGGGCCATGTTGGCCCATCTTGGGGCTATGTTGGCCCATCTTGGAGCTATGTTGGCCCATCTTGGGGCTATGTTGGCCCATCTTGGGGCTATGTTGGCCCATCTTGAGGCCTATTTTGGCCCATCTTGAGGCCTATCTTGGTCCATGTTGACCCATCTTAAACCACAAGATCCGAAAAAGGGGAAAAAAATGCGAAGAGCACAAAACACCGTAAAACGCGGTAGTTTTTGTCTACTGCGGCTGGGGCGGCAGCCCCTCTCTCCTACGGAGAGGAGAGAACTGCCGTACGGCTATGCCACGACCAGGGGGCCCCTGGCCGGATTTAAGCGCTTACGCGCGACAGCCGGCCAGGGGCCCAACTATGTTGACCTGCTTCTTCTTGTTGTTGTTGTTGTTGTCGTTGTTGTTGCGGTGGTTGTGGTCGTGGTTGTGGTTGTGGTTGTGGTTGTGGTCGTTGTTGTGGTTGTTGGTTGTTGGTGGCTGGTTGGTTGTTGGTGGTTGGTGGTTGGTTGTTGGTTGTTGGTTGTTGGTTGTTGGGCCCATTTTGTGCCATCTTGGTCCGATGTTAGCCCATCTTGGGCCCATGTTGCGCCCATCTTGGGGCTATGTTTGCTCATCTTGGGCCTATGTTAGCCCATCTTGGGCCCATGTTGCGCCTATCTTGGGGCAATGTTCCCCTATGTTGGGGCCATCGTGGGCCGATGTTGAGGCATCTTGGGGCTATGTTGGGGCATCTTGGGGCTATGTTGGGCGATCGTGCGCGATGTTAGTGCAAAAACCTGTTGAATGTCACAGGGCCAAAAAACACTGTAAATTACAGGGGTTTCTGTCGACACGCGCACCCCACCGCGAGGTCAGGGCAGGAGCCCAACTATGTTGGCCCATCTGTTGGCCTATGTTGGCCTATCTTGCGGGCAATGTGGGCTCAGCTTGGAGCTATGTTGACCCAGCTTGGGGCTATGTTGGCCTATCTTGAAGGCTATGTGGGCCGATCTTGAGGCCTTTGTCGGCCGATCTTGAGGCCTATGTTGGCCCATGTTGACCCGTGTGGAGCCAAAAGATCCGAAAAATTGGAACAGCAAAAAAACACTGTAAAACGCAGGATATTTTGAGGGTCGGCGGCCTATCTTGGGGCTATGTTGGCCCATCTTAGGGCTATGTTGGCCCATCTTGGAGCTATGTTGGCCCATCTTGGAGCTAGGTTGGCCCATCTTGGAGCTATGTTGGCCCATCTTGGGGCTATCTGGGCCCATCTTGGAGCCATGTTGGCCCATCTTGGGGGCTATGTTGGCCCATCCTGGCGCCTATGTTGGCCCGTGTTGACCCATCTTGAGCCACAAGATCCGAAAAATGAGAAAAAATGCGAAGAGCACAAAACACCGTAAAACGCGGGACTTTTTGGCGGGGGGGAGTGGGTCGCCGGCAGGGGCGGCGGCCCCTCTCTCCTACGGAGAGGAGAGAAACGCCGTACGGCAATGCCACGGCCAGGGGGCCCCTGGCCGGATTTAAGCGCTTACGCGCAACAGCCGGCCAGGGGCCCAACTATGTTGGCCCATCTTGTGGCTATATGTTGGCCTATGTTGGCCTATCTTGCGGGCAACGTGGCCCATCTTGTGGCTATGTTGGCCTATGTTTGCCTCATGTTGGCCCATGTTGAGCCAAAAGATCCGAAAAATGGGAGCAGCAAAAAAACGCTGTAAAACGCAGGATATTTTGATGGTCGGCGGCCTATCTTGGGGCTATGTTGGCCCAGCTTGGGGCTACGTTGGCCTATCTTGAGGGCAAGGTGGGCCCATCTTGGGGCTATGTTGGCCCATCTTGGGGCTATCTTGGCCCATCTTGGGGCTATGTTGGCCCATCTTGGGGCTATGTTGGCCCATCTTGGAGGCTATGTTGGCCCATCTTGGGGCTATGTTCGCCCATCTTGAGGCCTATGTTGGCCCATGTTGGCCCATCTTGAGCCATAAGATCCGAAAAGTTGCAAAAAGTGGGAAGAGCACAAAACACCGTAAAACGCGGGGGTTTTTGGCCGGACCGACTCTCCATCGGCAGGGGCGGCGGCCCCTCTCTCCTACGGAGAGGAGAGAAACGCCGTACGGCAATGCCACGGCCAGGGGGCCCCTGGCCGGATTTAAGCGCTTACGCGCAACAGCCGGCCAGGGGCCCAACCATGGGAGCCGCGGCGGCGGATTTAGGTTTAGTGGTTCTTGCAGGGGGTTGTTGTTGTTGTTGTTGGTGGTGGTGGTGGTGGTGGTGGTGGTGGTGTTGGTGTTGTTGTTGGTGTTGGTGTTGTTGTTGTTGTTGTTGCTGTTGTTGTTGTTGTTGTCGTCGTCGTCGTTGTTGTTGTTGTTGTTGTTGGTAACCCCGGAGCAGAGCAGCGGGACCGTGCAACTGCAGTGCATGGGCGGCTGTCACCACGGTGGCCGGTGGTGCGGGGACACACCGCTCCGCACACTTGGGGCCAACGCCCGGGACGCCGGGTATGACAGCAAGGGCGATGCGCTAAGGCGCCTTGCTGGGTGTGCGCCGATCCTGCGGGGGTCGGGTTCGGCTGCCGAAGGAACCTGGGGCCATGCCCGGCAGCATCGGCGTCCGAAGGGACGCCGAGAGATACCTGGGCGGGCCCCGGCAGCATCGGCACCGGCGGGCGGGTGTGATTCTGGAAGGCCAGCTGTTTCGATGGGTGCGATTGCGGTGATGGTAGGCCCTGTCGGCGTCGTGGCCAGAGGCGGTGTCGTTGATGTGGCAGGTGGTCGGTGCTGGGTGAGGGTGGTGGGGGTGGTGGCGGGGGTAGCGGTGGGGTGAGCGCCGTTGCCGGTGTCGTGGTCGTCGTGGTGGGAGTGTAGTCGGAGGAGGTGTAGTAGTAGGGGTAGTAGCAGTAGTAGTAGTAGTAGTAGTAGCAGGAGTAGTAGTAGTAGTAGTAGTCGTAGTAGTAGTAGTAGTAGTAGGAGTAGTAGTAGTAGGAGTAGTAGTAGGAGTAGTAGTAGGAGTAGTAGTAGTAGTAGTTGGGCGTGGGCTGTGCTGGAAAGTTTGGAGTTGGTGGGTTGGGGTTGGTCAGGTTTGTGCCTTTGGGTTTGGAGTTGGTGGGTTGGGGTTGGTCGGTCGCGGTGGGTGCTGGCAGGCATAGAATGGGTGGGTTGGGGTAGGTCAGTGGTGGATGGTGCTGTGGGGTTGGTGGGTTGGGGTTGGGTGGTTGTAGGTTGTGCTGGAAGGTGGGTTTGCGCTTGAGGGTTTGGGGTTGGTGGGTTGAGATGGTCAGTGGTGGGTTGGGCTTTTGGGTTTGGGGTTGGTGGGTTGGGGTTGGTTGGGCGTGGGTTGTGCGGGAAAGTTTGGAGTTGGTGGGTTGGGATTGGTCAGGTTTGTGCCTTTGGGTTTGGAGTTGGTGGGTTGGGGTTGGTCGGTCGCGGTGGGTGCAGGCAGGCATGGAATGGGTGGGTTGGGGTAGGTCAGTGGTGGATGGTGCTGTGGGGTTGGTGGGTTGGGGTTGGTTGGTCGTGGGTTGTGCTGGAAGGTGGGTTTGCGCTTGAGGGTTTGGGGTTGGTGGGTTGAGATGGTCAGTGGTGGGTTGGGCTTTTGGGTTTGGGGTTGGTGGGCTGGGGTTGGTTGGGCGTGGGTTGTGCTGGAAAGTTTGGAGTTGGTGGGTTGGGGTTGGTGTTGTTGTTGTTGTTGTCGTTGTCGTTGTCGTTGATGTTGTTGTTGTTGTTGTTGTTGTTGTTGTTGTTGTTGTTGTGGTTGTTGTGGTTGTGGTTGTAGTTGTAGTGGTAGTTGTAGTTGTAGTAGTAGTTGTTGTTGTTGTCGTTGTAGTTGTTGGCGTTGTTGTTGTTGTTGTTGTCGTTGTTGTGGTTGTTGTTGTCGTTGTCGTTGTCGTTGTCGTTGTTGTTGTTGTTGTTGTTGTGTTGATGGGTCGTTCCCAGTGGTTGGTTATGGGGCAACGAGCGTTTTGTGGCCCTGGGTTCTTCTTTGGGGTCCAGCGTTGGTGCAGCAGCATTGGTGGTCGGTGGTGCGTTGCCACAGGTTGCGACAAAGGGGCAGAAACGCAAAGAGCACAAAACACCGTAAAACGCGGTAGTTTTCAAGCACGTTTTGCAAGCTGGTAGGTCGGTGTTGGGAGTGGATGGTTTGTGAAGTGAGATTGTTGTCACTCTGGGTTGTGCCTTGACGTTTGGGGGTGGTGGGTCGGTGTTGGTGGTCAGTTGTTTGTGGTCTGTGGGCATATCTCGGGGCTATGTTGGCCCATCTTGGGGGCTAGGTTGCCCTAGCTTCAGGTTATGTGAACCCATCTTGGAACTATGTTGGCCCAGCTTGGGGCTATGTTGGCCCATCTTGGGGGCTATGTTGCCCCAGCTTGGGGGTATGTTCGCCCATCTGGAGGCCTATGTTGGCCGTTGGGATTGGTGGGTTGGGGTTGGTCGGTCGTAGTTTGTGCGCGAGGGTTTGGGGTTGGTGGGTGGGGGGGCTCTGTTGCCCCGGCTTGAGGTTATGTGGGCCCAGCTTGGAGCTATATTGGCCCATCTTGGGGCCATGTTGGTCCATCTAAGAAGCTATGTTGCCCCAGCTGCTTTTGGGTTTGGGGTTGGCGGGTTGGAGTTGGTCGGTCGTGGTTTGTGCTTGAGGGTTTGGGTTTGGTGGGTTGAGGTTGGTCAGTGGTGGGTTGTGCTTGTGGGTTTGGGGTTGGTGGATTGGGGTTGGTTGGTCGTGGTTTGTGCTGCAAGGTTTGGGGTTAGTGGGTTGGGGTTGGTCAGTGGTGGTTTGTGCCTTTGGGTTTGGAGTTGATGGGTTGGGTTTGGTCGGTCGCGGTGTGTGCTGGCAGGTATAGAATTGGTGGGTTGGGGTAGGTCAGTGGTGGATTGTGCTGTGGGGTTGGTGGGTTGGGGTTGGTCGGTCGTGGTTTGTGCGTCGGGGTTTGGGGTTGGTGGGTGGAGGTTGGTCAGTGGTGGTGTGTGCTTTTGGGTTTGGGGTTGGTGGGTTGGGGTTGGTCGGTCGTAGTTTGGGATGGTGGGTTGAGATGGTCAGTGGTGGGTTGTGCTTTTGGGTTTGGGGTTGGTGGGTTGGGGTTGGTTGGTCGTGGGTTGTGCTGGAAGGTTTGGGGTTGGTGGGTTGGAGTTGGTCAGTGGTGGTTTGTGCTGTTCGGTTTGTTGGTGGGTTGGAGTTGGTCGGTCGTGGTTTGTGCTTGCAGGTATGGCATGGGTGGGTTGGGGTAGGTCAGTGGTGGTTTGGGCTTCGGGGTTGGTGGGTTGGGGTTGGTCGGTCGTGGTTGGTGCTTGACGGTGTGGGGTTCGTCGGTTGGGGTTGGTCAGTCGTGGTTTGTGCTTTTGGGTTTGGGGCCCATCTTGGGGCTATGTCGGCCCCTCTTGGAGCTATGTTGGCCCATCTTGGGGCTATGTTGGCCCATCTTGGGGCAATGTTGGCCCATCTTGGGGCTATGTTGGCTCATCTTGGGGCTATGTTGGCCCATCTTGGGGCTATCTTGGCCCATCTTGGGGCTATGTTGGCCCATCTTGAGGCCTATGTTGGCCCATCTTGAGGCCTATCTTGGCCCAGGTTGACCCATCTTAAACCACAAGATCCGAAAAATGGGGAAAAATGCGACGAGCACAAAACACCGTAAAACGCGACAGTTTTTGGCGACACGTGGTGGGGGGGAGTGGGTCTGCGGCTGGGGCGGCGGCCCCTCTCTCCTACGGAGAGGAGAGAACCGCCGTACGGCAAGGACACGGCCAGGGGGCCCCTGGCCGGATTTAAGCGCTTACGCGCGACAGCCGGCCAAGGGCCCAACTATGTAGGTCCATTTTGTGGCTATGCTGGCCTATGTTGGCCTATGTTGGCCTATGTTGGCCTATCTTGCGGGCAATGTGGGCCAATGTTGTGGCTATGTTGGCCTCATGTTGATTCATGTTGAGCCAAAAGATCCGAAAAATGGGAACAGCAAAAAAAACACTGTAAAACGCAGGATATTTTGATGGTCGGCGGCCTATCTTGGGGCTATGTTCGCCCATCTTGGGGCTACGTTGGCCTATCTTGAGCGCAATGTGGGCCCATCTTGGGGCTATGTTGGCCCATCTTGGGGCTATGTTGGCCCATCTTGGGGCTATGTTGGCCCATCTTGGGGCTATGTTGGCCCATCTTGGGGCCATGTTGGCCCATCTTGAGGCCTATGTTGGCCCATCTTGAAGCCTATGTTGGCCGATGTTGGCCCATCTTGAGCCATAAGATCCGAAAAGTTGCAAAAAGTGGGAAGAGCACAAAACACCGTAAAACGCGACAGTTTTTGGCCCTACCGACTCTCCACCGGCAGGGGGCGCGGCCCCTCTCTCCTACGGAGAGGAGAGAACTGCCGTACGGCAAGGACACGGCCAGAGGGCCCCTGGCCGGATTTAAACGCTTACGCGCCACAGCCGGCCAGGGGCCCAACTATGTTGGCCCATTTTGTGGCATCTTGGGGCTATGTTGGCCTATCTTGAACGCAATGTGGGTCCATCTTGGGGCTATGTTGGCCTATCTTGAAAGCTATGTGGGCCGATCTTGAGGCCTTTGTTGACCCATGTTGAGCCAAAAGAGCCGAAAAATGGGAACAGCAAAAAATCACTGTAAAACGTAGGATATTTTGACGGTCGGCGGCCTATCTTGGGGCTATGTTGGCCCATCTTGGGGCTATGTTGGCCTATCTTGAGGGCAATGTGGGCCCATCTTGGGGCTATGTTGGCCCAGCTTGGGGCTATGTTGGCCCACATTGGGCCATGTTGGCCCAGCTTGGGGCTATGTTGGCCCATCTTGGGGCCATGTTGGCCCATCTTGGGGGCTATGTTGGCGCATCTTGAGGTCCATGTTGGCGCATGTTGACCCATCTGGAGCCACAAGCTCCGAAAAAGGCGGAAAAATGCGAAGAGCACAAAACACCGTAAAATGCGGGAGTTTTTGGCGGGGCCTCTCTCCTACAGAGAGGAGAGAAACGCCTTCGGCAATGCCACGGCCAGGGGGCCCCTGGCCAGGGGGCCCCTGGCCGGATTTAAGCGCTTACGCGCGACAGCCGGCCAGGGGCCCAACTATGTTGGTCCATTTTGTGGCATCTTGGGGCTATGTTGGCCTATCTTGAGGGCAATGTGGGCCCATCTTGGGGCTATGTTGGCCTATCTTGAAAGCTATGTGGGCCGATCTTGAGGCCTATGTTGACCCATGTTGAGCCAAAAGAGCCGAAAAATGGGAACAGCAAAAAATCACTGTAAAACGCAGGATATGTTGATGGTCGGCGGCCTATCTTGGGGCTATGTTGGCCCATCTTGGGGCTATGTTGCCCCATCTTGAGGGCAATGTGGGCCCATCTTGGAGCTATGTTGGCCCATCTTGGGGCTATGTTGGCCCATCTTGGAGCTATGTTGGCCCATCTTGGGGCTATGTTGGCCCATCTTGGGGCTATGTTTGCCCGTCTTGGGGGCTATGTTGCCCCATCTTGGGGCTATGTTGGCCCATCTTGAGGCCTATGTTGGCCCATGTTGACCCACCTTGAGCCACAGGCTCCGAAAAAGGGGAAAAAATGGGAAGAGCAAAATACCCTGTAAAACGCAGGATATTTTGGCGGGGGGGAGTGGTCGGCGGCAGGGGCGGCGGCCCCTCTCTCCTACGGAGAGGAGAGAAACGCCTTCGGCAAGGACACGGCCAGGGGGCCCCTGGCCGGATTTAAGCGCTTACGCGCGACAGCCGGCCAGGGGCCCATGTTGAGGTGATATGGGTAGCTGGGAGCAGGATCTCAAGGCTATGTTGCCCCATCTTGGGGCTATGTTGGTCCATCTTGGGGCTATGTTGGCCCACCTTGGTGCTATGTTGGCCCGTCTTGGGGCCTAGGTTGGCCGATCTTGAGGCCTATGTTGACCCATGTTGAGCCAAAAGAGCCGAAAAATGAGAACAGCAAAAAAACACTGTAAAACGCAGGATATGTTGATGGTCGGCGGCCCATCTTGGGGCTATGTTGGCCCATCTTGGGGGCTATGTTGCCCCATCTTGAGGCTATGTGGGCCCATCTTGGAGCTATGTTGGCCCATCTTGGGGGTATGCTAGCCCATCTTGGGGGCTATGTTGGCCGATCTTGAGGCTATGTTGGCCCATCTTGAGGCCTATGTTGGCCCATGTTGACCCATCTTGAGCCACATGTGCGATGTTAGTGCAAAAACATGTTGAATGTCACAGGGCCAAAAAAGACTGTAAATTACAGGGGTTTCTGTCGACACGCGCACCCTACCGGAGGTCGGCGGCAGGGGCCCAACTATGTTGACCCATCTGTTGGCCTATGTTGACCTATCTTGCGAGCAATGTGGGCCCAGCTTGGAGCTATGTTGACCCAGCTTGGGGCTATGTTGGCCTATCTTGAAGGCTATGTGGGCCGATCTTGAGGCCTATGTCGGCCGATCTTGAGGCCTATGTTGGCCCATGTTGACCCGCGTGGAGCCAAAAGATCCGAAAAATGGGAACAGCAAAAAAACACTGTAAAACGCATGATATTTTGAGGGTCGGCGGCCGATCTTGGGGCTATGTTGGCCCATCTTGGGGCTATGTTGGCCCATCTTGAGGCCTATGTTGGCCCATCTTGAGGCCTATGTTGGCCCATGTTGACCCATCTTAAACCACAAGATCCGAAAAATGGGAAAAAGTGGGAAGAGCACAAAACACCGTAAAACGCGACAGTTTTTGGCGGGGGGGAGTGGTCGGCGGCTGGGGCGGCGGCCCCTCTCTCCTACGGAGAGGAGAGAAACGCCGTACGGCTATGCCACGGCCAGGGGGCCCCTGGCCGGATTTAAGCGCTTACGCGCGACAGCCGGCCAGGGGCCCAACTATGTAGGCCCATTGTGTGGCTATGTTGGCCTATGTTGGCGTATGTTGGCCTATCTTGCGGGCAATGTGGGCCCATCTTGTGATATGTTGGCCTATGTTGGCCTCATGTTGATTCATGTTGAGCCAAAAGATCCGAAAAATGGGAACAGCCAAAAAAACATTGTAAAACGCATGATATTTTGATGGTCGGCGGCCTATCTTGGGGCTATGTGGGCCCATCTTGGGGCTATGTTGGCCTATCTTGAGGGCAATGTTGGCCCATCTGCGGGCTATGTTGGCCCATCTTGGGGCTATGTTGGCCCATCTTGGAGCTATGATGGCCCATCTTGGGGCTATCTTGGCCCATCTTGGGCGCTAGGTTGGCCCATCTTGGGGCTATGTTGGCCCATCTTGCGGCCTATGTTGGCCCATGTTGACCCATCTTGGGCCACAAGATCCGAAAAATGGGAAAAAGTGGGAAGAGCACAAAACACCGTAAAACGCGGGGGTTTTTGGCGGGGGGGAGTGGTCGGCGGCAGGGGGCGCGGCCCCTCTCTCCTACGGAGAGGAGAGAAACGCCTTCGGCAATGCCACGGCCAGGGGGCCCCTGGCCGGATTTAAGGGCTGACGCCCCTCGTCGGCTCCGCCGGATTTCTCGACCCTCCATTTCATCGCAGTGTGGGCTTGAAAGCTTTTGGATGGGGACCTGCTTCAGAAATATAGTCCTTATGTTTTTGAAAAAAGTTCATCGAATAGGAACTTTGTTGGAAATAGACGGCTTTTTTGGGGAGCAAGTGAGTTCCCGAAAGCTCCTGCCAAGGGTTTTTCCCGAAGAACTGCTGCCAATTTCAACTTGTTACTTCGTGTAAAGGCGCCTCTGTGCAAAGACTTCTCTGTGTAAAAGCTTTTGTGTGTAAAAGTTTCTGTGTGTAAAAACCACTTTGTGTAAAGGCTTCTTTGTGTAAAAGCTTCTGTGTGTGAAAGCTTCTCTGTGTGAAACGTCTGTGTAAAGATTTCACTGTGTGTAAAAGCTTCCGTGTGTAAAAACTTTCTGCGTAAAGTGTAAAGGCTTCTCTGTGTAAAAGCTTCTGTGTGTAAATGCGTCTGTGTGTGAAAGCTATATATCTGTGTAGAGACTTCTTTGTGTAACAGCTTCTGTGTGTAAAGGCTCCTAGACGTTTGTGTGCAAAAGCTCCTTGGAGTAAAGACTTCTCTGTGTAAACCCTTCTGTGTGTAAAAAGCTCCTTTGTGTAAAGACTTCTCTGTGTAAAAGCCCCTGTGTGTGTAAATGCTTTTGTGTGTAAAAGCTCCTCTGTGTAAAGGATTCTCTGTGTAAAAGCTTCTGTGTGCAAACGCGTCTGTGTGTAAAAACTCTCTCTGTCAGGCCTTCTTCGTGTAAAAAGTTCTGTGTGAAAAAGCTCCTAGACGTTTGTGTGCAAACAAGGAGCAAAGACTTCTCTGTGTAAAACCTTCTGTGTGTAATAATCTCCTTTGTGTAAGGACTTCTCTGTGTAAAAGCCCCTGTGTGTGTAAAAGCTTGCTGTGTGTAAATGCTTTTGTGTGTAAAAGCTCCTCTGGGTGAAGGCTTCTCTGTGTAAAAGCTTCTGTGTGCAAACGCGTCTGTGTGTAAAAAGCCCTCTGTGTAAAGACTTCTTCGTGTAAAAACTTCTGTGTGAAAAAGCTCCTAGACGTTTGTATGCAAAAGCTCCTTAGAGTAAAGACTTCTCTGTGTAAAACCTTCTGTGTGTAAAAAGCTCCTTTGTGTAAAGGCTTCTCTGTGTAAAAGCCCCTGTGTGTGTAAAAGAGTGCTGTGTGCAAATGCTTTTGTGTGTAAAAGCTCCTCTGTGTAAAGGCTTCTCTGTGTAAAAGCTTCTATGTGCAAACGCGTCTGTGTGTAAAAACTCTCTCTGTCAGGCCTTTTTCGTGTAAAAAGGTCTGTGTGAAAAAGCTCCTAGACGTTTGTGTGCAAAAGCTCCTTAGAGTAAAGACTTCTCTGTGTAAAACCTTCTGTGTGTAAAAAGCTCCTTTGTGTAAGGACTTCTCTGTGTAAAAGCCCCTGTGTGTGGAAAAGCTTGCTGTATCTTGCTGTGTGTAAATGCTTTTGTGTGTAAAAGCTCCTTTGTGTGAAGGCTTCTCTGTGTAAAAGCTTCTGTGTGCAAACGCGTCTGTGTGTAAAAAGCCTTCTGTGTAAAGACTTCTTTGTGTAACAGCTTCTGTGTGTAAAGGCTCCTAGATGTTTGTGTGCAACAGCTCCTTAGAGTAAAGACTTCTCTGTGTAAAACCTTCTGTGTGTAAAAAGCTCCTTTGTGTAAAGACTTCTCTGTGTAAAAGCCCCTGTATGTGTAAAAGCTTCTGTGCGACTCCCCCATCCAGCTTTCTTTCGGGCCACGCTGTCGTCCAGTTTCAATCTGCAACATGGTTTCTTGTGGAAGAATGCAAAGAACAGGTGAAAGCATCGCAGGTTAAAAAATTGAACATAAACAGCGCACCAAGTGCTGTAATTTACAGCATTTTGCGCTGTCAGATGACAAGAACCCGCGTAAATACCACAGTTTTAGTCTCCGAAAGTGGCTAAAACACTGTTATTTGCAGGGTTTCGTTCACGTCACGATCTTCGATTTTTTGAAAAACGCGTAAATACCAGCGTTTTTTGCGTTCATCAAGGCAAAAAATCGGTTCAGAAAGGGAAGAAAATGCTGTAATTTACAGGGGTTTGGCGCCGCCACGGGCAAAAAACTGCGTAAATACTAGCGTTTCGGCGTCCAAAAGTGGCCAAAACACCGCTATTTACAGTGTTTCGTGCCTTCCACGTTTTCTTGAAATTGCAAAAACACTGTGAATACCAGCAGTTTTTGCGATCAACCCACCAAAAATGCTGTAATTTACAGTGTTTTTTTGCTTGGCTTTCAAAAACACTGGTATTTGCGGTGTTTTGTGCATCTTGGGTCCAAAAAGTATTGGTATTTACAGCATTTTCTGCGTTTTTGCATGGCTCCCGCAAAAGACGTTAAAACGCAAAAATGCTGTAATTTACAGCATTTTGTGACTTTCGAAAAGCGAAAAATCGTCCGAAAAATGTGTCAAAACGGCCCTTTTTTTCGATTTTAGGTACCCTCCAAACGGGGGGGGGGGGCCTTTTGCTCTTGGAGACGCTTATGAGCGACCCGGATTCCGGCCAAAAAGCTCTCCCCCACCCTCCTGAAGGATTTTTGGTGGTTTTCGGGGCCCGGCGTCGGAGGGTCGGCGGTTTGGGGCGCGCCTCACCTTAGAGCTCTAGTCGCTCTGGGACGCTCGTGGGGCAAGCCACTCGTGGGGAGCCGGCGGAGCCGAATTTAAGGGCTGACGCCCCTCGTCGGCTCCGCCGGATTTCTCGACCCTCCATTTCATCGCAGTGCGGGCTTGAAAGCTTTTGGATGGGGACCTGCTTCAGAAATATATTCCTTATGTTTTTTGAAAAAAGTTCATGGAATAGGAACTTTGTTGGAAATAGACGGCTTTTTTGGGGAGCAAGTGAGTTCCCGAAAGCTCCTGCCAAGGGTTTTTCCCGAAGAACTGCTGCCAATTTCAACTTGTTACTTCGTGTAAAGGCGCCTCTGTGCAAAGACTTCTCTGTGTAAAAGCTTTTGTGTGTAAAAGTTTCTGTGTGTAAAAACAACTTTGTGTAAAGACTTCTTTGTGTAAAAGCTTCTGTGTGTGAAAGCTTCTCTGTGTGAAACGTCTGTGTAAAAATTTCACTGTGTGTAAAAGCTTCCGTGTGTAAAAACTCTCTGTGTAAAGTGTAAAGGCTTCTCTGTGTAAAAGCTTTTGTGTGTAAACGCGTCTGTGTGTGAAAGCTATATATCTGTGTAAAGACTTCTTTGTGAAACAGCTTCTGTGTGTAAAGGCTCCTAGACGTTTGTGTGCAAAAGCTCCTTAGCGTAAAGACTTCTCTGTGTAAAACCTTCTGTGTGTAAAAAGCTCCTTTGTGTAAAGACTTCTCTGTGTAAAAGCCCCTGTGTGTGTAAATGCTTTTGTGTGTAAAAGCTCCTCTGCGTAAAGGCTTCTCTGTGTAAAAGCTTCTGTGTGCAAACGCGTCTGTGTGTAAAAACTCTCTCTGTCAGGCCTTCTTCGTGTAAAAAGCTCTGTGTGAAAAAGCTCCTAGACGTTTGTGTGCAAAAGCTCCTTGGAGTAAAGACTTCTCTGTGTAAAACCTTCCGTGTGTAATAAGCTCCTTTGTGTAAGGACTTCTCTGTGTAAAAGCCCCTGTGTGTGTAAAAGCTTGCTGTGTGTAAATGCTTTTGTGTGTAAAAGCTCCTCTGGGTGAAGGCTTCTCTGTGTAAAAGCTTCTGTGTGCAAACGCGTCTGTGTGTAAAAACTCTCTCTGTCAGGCCTTTTTCGTGTAAAAAGGTCTGTGTGAAAAAGCTCCTAGACGTTTTGGCCAGAAAATGTAGTTGGTCCGGTGTACAGTTCCCTTACGGAACAATTAGAGGGGCTCGGCCATGGGTGTCACATGAGACCCTTATGGTTTTCGCACGTTTTGCCCATAGCCTGCCGGAGTGTGGCCGTTCCGCTGATGCGTGGAACCGGCCGTATGCTGATTTACCATAGATTCTTTCTCCAGATCACACGACTGGAAGAGGCAAGAGCGATTCCTGCAACTTGGCAATAAAAAGACGTTTGTGTGCAAAAGCTCCTTAGAGTAAAGACTTCTCTGTGTAAAACCTTCTGTGTGTAAAAAGCTCCTTTGTGTAAGGACTTCTCTGTGTAAAAGCCCCTGTGTGTGTAAAAGCTTGCGGTGTGTAAATGCTTTTGTGTGTAAAAGCTCCTCTGTGTGAAGGCTTTTCTGTGTAAAAGCTTCTGTGTGCAAACGCGTCTGTGTGTAAAAAGCCCTCTGTGTAAAGACTTCTTTGTGTAACACCTTCTGTGTGTAAAGGCTCCTAGGCGTTTGTGTGCAAAAGCTCCTTAGAGTAAAGACTTCTCTGTGTAAAACCTTCTGTATGTAAAAAGCTCCTTTGTGTAAAGACTTCTCTGTGTAAAAGCCCCTGTATGTGTAAAAGCTTCTGTGCGACTCCTCCATCCAGCTTTCTTTCGGGTCACGCTGTCGTCCAGTTTCAATCTGCAACATTGTTTCTTGTGGAAGAATGCAAAGAACAGGTGAAAGCATCGCAGGTTAAAAAATTGAACATAAACAGGGCACAGAGTGCTGTAATTTACAACATTTTGCGCTGTCAGATGGCAAGAACCCGCGTAAATACCACAGTTTTAGTCCCCGAAAGTGGCTAAAACACTGTTATTTGCAGGGTTTCGTTCACGTCACGATCTTCGATTTTTTGAAAAACACGTAAATACCAGCGTTTT
>CAMXCT020005150.1:0-21893 GCA_947184155.2 Cladocopium goreaui
ATGGATCACGACTGATGCCGCGAGCGTAGTAGGCGACAGTTGCGCCAAGAAATCCCGCACTACGCACGGTCTCAATCACTTGTGAATTGAGGTCTTCAGCCTCGCCATTCGGGTAACAGAAAGACACCACTTCTGCATCTATGGACTCTTCAATACGCTCCCTGGACCCGCGGATCTCGCTATCCAGTTTTTCAGCGAGCACTCGACTGAGAATAGGATGAGACACCGTGTGGCCGCCAAAGCAAATACCGCGTGCGTGCATATGTTTGACCTGATCCCAGGTCAACGGTGCAAACGACGCGGTTGGCTCGGTGGGGTATTCCAAGTGGCACACCTCCGCCAGTTTATCTAAAAAAAGCCACTTCTCAGCATCGGGAACAGCCGCGCAGTAGTTAATTAATGCATCCCATTGGAAAGTTAGGTCCTCAGAGACTTCCTCCTTTAGTGCTACCTCAATCTCATCAGCTGGTCTGTCTGCATGGTTTTGCGCAAAGGAAATCAGATCCGGCCACAACCAGAATTTACGATCAATAAAGCCAGTGGTGAGAAACACAGTCGCCGGTAAGCCACGCTCACTGAGCAAGGGAAATGCACAATCGAAAAAATCGCCATAACCATCGTCTACAGTGATAACCACCGAGTTGGGCTCCAGAGCTTTGCCTTCGTGAAGCCTTGTTACAACGTCGTCGAGGGAAGCCACAATGAAGTTCTTTTGCAGGTAATCGAGTTGTTTGGCAAACGTCGCCATACTGACGAAGCCGGGCTTGGGCGTTTCGGAAAAGCGGTGATACATCAATATTTTGGGTGTTTGTCTTGTGAGCATACGCGCCATCGCATACCCACCAAGCGCGCCCCCGTGTCGTATCAATTTGCTGCGCAAATCTTCAATCATGGTGTTCTAACCAAACTCTGATAACACTCGATGTATTGGTCGATCATTTTGGACAGACTGAGCTGGTTCCTGAACAATGCCTGGCCTGCAGATGCGATTTTTTCGGCGTAGTTCTTATCCTGAGCCACCTTAGTAATGGCAGAACCCAAGCTCTCTGGATCATTTGGAGGTATCAGACTCGCCGTCACAGTGTCTGTCAGCAACTCACCCATACCGCCAACGTCGGAAGCAATAATTGGTTTCGAGAGGGATAAGGCTTCAAGTAATACATAAGGCAGGCCTTCATGAAAGGACGGTATGATCATGCAATCGCAATGCTGAATGTACGGCAACGCGTGTTCACGATAACCAAGGAAGCGAACGCTGTCTTCCAATCCCAAAGACTCGACGAGTCTTTCCAGTTCTTCCTTGAGCGGTCCATCGCCGACAATGTTAAGCCGCAAATTTGCAGCACACTGCGCCATGCTGCGTATCGCAATATCGATACCCTTTATTTCGATAATTCGCCCGATTAACAAAATTTCATAACGATCCTGGTCGTACTCCGGAGGCGACTGGTAAGCAGGGTATTCGGGGACGCCGTTGTATATCACTTCCTGGCTAAGATCGTTGAAAAAAAGCCCGAACGCTCGCGCCTTCTTGAGCTCATCGCTAACAAATACAATTCGCGGCTTGGCCACATATGCGCAGAGTAAATCCAGGAACTCGTAAAGATTCTGTTTCAGTGAGCCCAGCTTCAAAGGTTGTATCTGGCTATGGACCGTTTTAACCATGGCCGGTTTCAGGAACATACTAGCTATCGAAAACAATGTGTTTGCTTTGTACCCATGCACGTGAAACACGGCCGCACCCTGTTTGCAAAGATCGCGAAGATATTTAACACCGGCGAATCGCTTGGGGATCAGATCGACTTCGATACCCTTTTCTCTCAGCTGCTCTAAGAGTTCCCCGGGAGCAAAGAGCAATACTCGAACATCTACATCTTTGCCTTTGAAAGCGGGCGCGGCCGTAACAATATGCTGCTCTACCCCGCCAAACGTTTCACCCGTCGTGATGATGACCAGTTTCATTGCCTTGTGTAAGCAAGCGAGTTCCTCGCCGCACGCGGTCGAGACACCTCTTCTTTTGCCGCATTCTCGAGAAGCGTAATTCTTGCCACCGCCAACGATAAGCCACCAAACAGGTACCAGTTGTATTCAGACAGCCCAAAGATCATGAGACTGAACACCAGATTCATGATCAACCAGACCCACATGGCCTCAGACATGGCTTCAATATAATTAAGATCCCCGTGATGGGCGGTTTTAGGGCGTTGATGCGAAATATTCTTTGCAATTGACTTCAGATATACAAGGAAGAAGATCAATCCGACAAAGCCCAACTCAATAAATACTTCTGTATATAAATTGTGCGAAAGCATGTCAGATCGAAAATACGTGTTGTATCTCGCCTCCCCGGAAGTACCCACCCCATGCCCAACGATAGGGCGATTAATGCCAATTGTAAGATCTTCCCATATGCCATCCCAACGACCATCGGCCGTAGCGGAAGATCTCGCATCATCGCTGAAGATCGAAAGCGTTCGATCCCATTGATTTTCATCCATCTGGGCGACGCCCGCAAAGGCACCAACCACCGCAATCGTCGCCAACAGAGCTTTCTTTTGACTCTTATGCCAGATCATCGCGAACACAACTGCCAGGGCGACATACCCCGTGCGGCTACTTGTCAGTAACATCGCATAAAGCATGACGGGGGCAGACGTCGCGTAGACCGCCTTCCATTTCCAACCAGGCAGGGCCGCAAGATAGTGCAGAAATGGCAGCACAGTGACAATGACGTGCGCTAATCCATTTGGGTTAACCGTATCATTGGGCCCCCCGGACAGGCGATTCATCCAGCCGCCACCCGCGTAGGACATGCTGCCCCAATACCCTTGCGTAATGTTGAGAAATGTCGGCTCAACCACCCTGTAAATCTGACAGAGAACAAGTACCGCAATGAATGTTTTCAGTCGAGGCAAGCTATCAACCAACAATACGGTAAAAACGTAGAACAGAATGACCTTCGTGAAGGGGATGAAGTTTGCGCCTATGACGCTCCCACCAAACTCTACAAGAGGTATCGTCACTAGAACGTAGACGAACAGCGCTAACAAAGAATTGTTGCTGGCCTTCTGCAACGGATCGTCGGTAGTACTGAAGTTTGCGAGCTTTCCTGAGCTGAACAACAAACCAAGGATCGCGACACCGAGAAGCAAATCAAAACGAACAACTGCAAGCAGCGTTATTCGGCTGGGCAGGTGCAGGAAGAAGCTACACACATATATTATGTAGAGTGCGTACATTAGCCTTTACGAGGTTGCCAGGTTGCCATGGTTTCCCCCCTCGCTACGCGCAGAACTGCACCAGCCGCCGCCAAGTTAACCAGGTTGAGATAAAACGGGATGGTAAAGAGATACCCGAATTTTCTCAGATCAGGGTAGGCGTAACTCAAAATCGCCAGAACATAAAACAATACCTGGCCCGCCGCTGCGAGCGCATAAAACCAGTGCTCGTTCCATAACAGCAAACTGCTGACAAGTAACAGCGCCTGGGGTACAAACGCAAAATAGCGCAGCACCTTGTGCGACCACAATCGAAGAGCAAACTCAGGGTATTTGAAGGGGTTGAGTAGATCACGGCAATTACGCAATACACGTAGCGCTCTGACCGATACCCTCAGGCGCATCCTGTACTCATCTTCGACCTGTTCCAGTGTCGATTCGTAAAGACGGGCCTCCGGTTTGTAAACCACCCGCTTACCGAGTCGAACAACATTCAGCGGTAGGAAGAAATCCGGTAGAACATCAGCATCCATTGGCTCGTAACAATCGCGTCGAATAGCGTCAATACCACCATCGACACCCACAATTGAGCCTGATCTGCTCTCCAACGAACGTAGATAGTTCTCATAGAGCATGTAACTTGTGCAGCCGGACCCAACGAGCGATCCTGAGCCATCTGTGTATAACATCTGACCGGTCACATATCCGACCTCTTCCGCACTGAAGCACGCCGCGAGCTGTTTGAGCGCGGACTCATCGTAGATTGAGTTTGCATCGGAGAAGACGAGCAAATCTGCGCTCGACATCTTAACCGCTCGATTAAGTGCCGCGGTTTTTCCCGCTCTCTCCTCCTGACGCAGAAACCTGACTCGTTTCGGGTACGCCGCTTCGAGCTCTCTGACGATGTCATCCGTACCATCATCCGATGCATCCGAAACGACAATAATTTCGAAAAGGTCTGCCGGATAGTCGAGCGTTAACTTGTTTTCGATGGTGCGACGAATACAGTCTGCTTCGTTGTATGCAGCTATTAATACCGATACGGTTAGTTGCGGCTGCTCGGTTCCGGGACCCTCTTTCGCCCCTTCTGTCCTTCGTTGTCCCAAGTTTGTTCGTATAGACAATAAGACCGGGTAACCCAGGTAAATGTAAAACAGGCCAAAAGCAGACAACCAGAACAACAGCTCGTTCATAACGCGACGTCCGTGCGTTTTGTCAACTGATTCACCAATTCGTCGATTTGCACGCCGTGACCTGCCTGGATGAAATTCTGCAAACGCTTTCTCATCTGTTCAACATTTCGACCTTTAGTGGCAACTGCGACTATCCCTGTGCCGTGGCGCTCACTCCAGATGTCGCCATAGCGAAGCAGCTTTGCGGCTATCTCGGAAGTTGTCCGTGTAGTTCTCACGTAATACCAGTAATGCACAACTTGCTTGTCTGAAGATTTGTCGTGATCCAGGATCAGCTCAACATAGTTGTCCTTACGCTCAGGAGAATTGTAGTCCGACCACGTTTCTTTGTTGTATAAGCTGTTTGTATAGGAAATCAACTTGTCGCGACCCTGCTCTTTCTCATAGTGAGCCACAAACAGATGCACTGGCTCAGATTCACCAGACGACGAGAACGATCTCAACGTGCTCCATTGAGCACCATTGTAGTTTGGCTGCCAACTTGAATCCGTAACCTGCCGCCAGTTTTGCACATCGAACGTGAATTCGGACGTTGTCACCGCATCCGGTGTCGCGACCTGTCCCGCCTCATACGCTCGCGTCATGAGTGGCGAAAATCCTATAAATGTGAGTGATGCCAGAGCACACAGGATGAATTTTCGGCTGTAGACAGGGGTGACATGCTTTGTCATGCGCTGTGTTTGCACGCGCCAAAAGTCGCCCAGGCGCAGTTTGTCGAACGCGATGCCGATAAAGAAAAGGGGAATCATCGCAATTGAAAAGATCCACCAACCCAGCGAACCATGGTCAATGACCATTGGGTGATCCATGCCCGCATAGTGGCCCAGGGCAATGGTCAGGACAACTCTGATGGCATTCATAAACACCAGGTACAGGGCAGCAAAAATCCAGAACAGTATTCTGTTTGGCCAATCCTGAATATGCAGCCCACCACCCGCTATTGCCAGAGTCATCCCAGCGAGAAAATAGCGCAGGCCGGCGCAGGTGGTTTCTATCGAAAATGTTCCGTTAGGGATATGCAGATAATATGCATCGCGATAGACCGGTATGGGAGTGACATCTAATAAAAGTATTGTGAAGTCAGCCGTGAGGTTCCTGAGCAGCGGTAGCAACTGGTCCCACACGTTTATCGTCATCGCCAGCAACAAGAAAGCAAATGCCATCTGCGAGGTTACAACTCTGAAACCCATCAGTGTGATGGCCAACGCGACAATCATAGAGAGCAGGCCCAACTGACGCAGCGCCAAAATTTCGAGCGAATGCCCAACGAAGATAACGAGCGAACAGAGCAGCACCAGAAAAAGTGCATACGGGCTTGCTACAGAGCGCAAATCAGCGCTACGCGCGTATTCAAAAAAGAAGTAGCCTGCGGCAAGGAGTACCAGCGGCCCGTGTCCATATGCATCCGAACCCCAGAGGGTCCAGACCTCTTCCAGGATCGAGCTTTCAACGATCAGTAAAACGAGCACAAGACCGACCCAAACATAAAATGCCTGGATAGGTCTATGGTTCAGATCACTGGCACTAACCAAGAAATCCCTTGAGGGAAGATAACACTAGCTGATTGGAGGCATAGGTGCTCACGACTCCCCCGTATGCCAACAATATGAGTGTGTAGATGACAGCGTAGCGCACGTTAGCGAAGAGCATCGCCCGCCTTTCAGCAGCCGACTTAACCATTCCCAGCTGGCCAATAACCGACATGCCGTTTGCTAGCAGACTGCGTAGTTCTCGTGAGTCAGAGAACTTGGGCAACACCAGCGAAAGCCCGATCGCCACGCCAACGCCAGCCACAAGGCCAACAAAAAGCACCGCAGTCGCAAAGCGAATACGATCCGGCTCGTTGGCTTCAGCGGAACTTTTGGTGATTGTAGTACTTGAAAGGTACTTTCATTACTGCTCGCATCCGCAGCATTGCCGATACGGGTTTCCTCGCGCCTTTGCACGAGACGGTCATAGCGACCCTGATAGATATCGTAGTCGCGCGTAAGTTTGGCAAATTCAGCTTCGACGGCTAGAACGGTAGACACCGCACCCTCTAACTCCTCTTTGCGCGAGCCGAGCTCTCGAAGCTTGCCTTCAACGGACGCGACGACAGAGTTGGATCTGCCCAGTTCGACACCCAACTGCTCAAGTATGGGATTACCGCTTAACGCAGCCGTATTAACGACATCATCTTTGTCGTAGCCGAGTTCTGGCCCACCTTTTGAGAGCTGATCGATCGTGCGGCGTATCGCAACGACATCCGGATGGTCTTCGGTGTATTGAAGCAACAAATCCACCAATCTTTCCTCTAACGAAGCTACCCTTGAGGCATAGCGCCCAGACAACATTCGCTGCGTATCGGCATCGCTATATTGGGCATTTGACACTCGTTGGATCTGTTCTTCGAGTTGTGCCGACTTATTTTGTGCCTCACTGAGCTCGAGTTCTGCGGTTCTGATCTCCTCTTCAACAGCCTGCAGCCTGTTGATATACGTGTTGCCCTCACTGGGCATCTGTCCAATATTGTTTTCCTTAAAATCGCGCAGCGTTTCTTCCGAATTGGTAAGCAGCCTTGCATATTCTTCGATCTGCTCATCCAGGAACTTGGTGGTTGTCAGCTCAGTTTGCAACTTCGCGCCAAGTACCGTTTCGAGATACACATCTTGAAAAGCACTGACGATACGCTGCGCCGTTTCAGGATTGGTATGGGTATAGCCGATGACCAGTGTTTTTGGTGCGGCTTGATTGCGCCGATTGGAGAGTTTCCATTCAATTCTGAGATTAGAAGACAGCGCGTTGAACTGCGCCTCTTGTTGAAACGGAGTCATTGCAAACAGGTCAAGATCAGTCCGCATCGCAACGGCGCGCAGCGATTCTTCGCTTCTCAGCCGGGTGCGAGCGACCGTCAGCATCTCGTTTTCCGTCGATGTATCATCGACAGCAATCCCGCCCAGTACCTCTTCCAGGTTGGAGCGGGTGTCAATCAAAATAACCGCTTGCGATTCAAACTTGTCCGGCATCGAGTCGACAAAATACCAACCAATCAAACATACGCTCAGCGTGACCACGACCGCATAGCGGCGATAGATCCACGCTTTACGGGCGTACATCAGAACAAGTTCAAGAATCTGATCCATATTGGCCTCTTCTATGGGTTATAACAGGCGCGTTCTATATCTGCTGTCAGAATGGTCGTGTGATCGACTTCGGTCGCGTTCCCTCCGGAAAACGATAAGCCAGGAGGACGTATACACGAGTCTCATCAAATTTACCTAGAATTTCATCACGGTTACTGTCTCGCTGGCGCCAATTCAGGCCCGTGCCGATAAGCACTCGGTTTCCGGCCAGGTATGTGACTGATGCCGCCACGTCCATAATCTCGTCATCGCGATTATCCTGCGTAAACTCGACTTCGCTGAAGCGCCCATATAGCTGAAACGTAAATCTGGGCGTGCTTTGAGTATACGACACGTCGTACTCATACCGTTCTTCGTCGCGACCCATTTCTTCAAAATCAAGCTCGCGTAAATGTGCCCCGATTCTGAACCGACCCGCTGGTGTGCCGCGGGAATACTCCAGCCTCGATGACTGGGTCGTGCGGATCTCTGAGTTGCCGGAATTAAGTTCTTCGACACGCCCGAAGGTTGGGATGCCATCATGAATAAGCGTACTGTTGTCAGACAGACTCTGATCAAAACTCATAGTGAGCGTAGAGTTTCGTGTAGCACGGTAGGCTAATTCGATGGAGCCGATGTTACCGTCAGCATCATCGCGCGGACCGTCTCCGGAGATTTTGCTGCGTCCCGCTGCCGCAGTCACAGAGATAGTTTTACCTATGCCGAACTGATATCGAAGCTGCGCTTCTTGTTGATCAAAATCACCCAGCAACGCCTCATCAAAATCAACTTCAGATGCGCTGGCAGTGATGCCTAAGTTGCCGGCGCCCAGAAAGCGCGGCACGTTGTATTCCAACTCAACCGAGTTACGCTCATTGTCATTGTCCGTTTCGCTGAAACTCACATCACTGTAGCGGTAACCGATTCTCAGTGTGTCCGTGCCACGCACCGTGTAGCGAAGCTCGGGCGACACTTCGAGAATACTGGATTCTTGCAGGTTGGCCTGCGTGAGAGGGTTGGCACTATCAATAGAAGACTCCAAGCGTCGATTACTGACATTGACACTCAGACGATCCTCCACTGCATGCCACACTAATCCCGCTTGCCCACGAATAACAGAGCGATCATCAAAAGAATCATCTCTGAAGATACGCCGCTCCGCGCCTGCTTCGACATTCGCCTCAAACACGTCGCTTTTGTGATCAAGGCTGACCTCCACCTCTGGTTTCTGGATGATCTCGTCTTCATCCGTTTGATCACGAAATATGTTGTTACTTGATTCCGCTCTGAATCCCACTTGTCCGGAGAGTTCCAGTGCGAAAGCACCTGATGAGCTTACGATCATCAGGAGCGTTAACATATTGCGCGAAAAAATCATCATCAGAAAAGCCTCTCTGGTACTGTCACCACATCACCAGGGCGCAGGAAATAATTTGTGCTCAAATCACCTTTGTTCAGAAGATCGCTGAGCTTGACTCGAAGCACCTCACCAGATTTACGGTAGAGCTTCGTGGCATTCGCATTGGCAAATTGACTGACGCCACCGGCATCCAATATTGCATCAAGCACAGTCATGCCAGGGCGATAGGCTACTGAGGACTGGCTGCCAACTGCGCCGGTTATGCGCACTCTGGAAATATACTCTTCGCTACCGATATTCGTGACGATCACGCTGACGTAGGGATCTCGGATATAGGTCGAGAGCGACTTCGCAATATCATCGGCAACTTCTTCCGGTGTTCTATTTCCGACAAACACGTCACCAACAAGGGGCGCAGTCACTTTGCCATCCGGGCGTACTGGCACGCTGGTTGACAGGTCCGCATTACGCCAGACGTTAATATTGAGCGTATCACCATACCCGCATACGGTATTCATCGGCAAAAACGCGTTCCGGCTCATCGTTTGGTGCCACCACGTCGCCCGTTGTCGTACAACCGGCCAGCCCCAAAGTAAAAAAGCAGAGTGTGCTGACAAACAGCTTTTTGGTATCCAAATTCAACATGTTTTAGGAGTTCCCTCTTCGTTTGTGTGGCTCGTTTTTCTCCTCGATCTCCTATCATAATCGTTCCAATCTTTCGACAACAGTCGTATAAGTGACGAGTTTGTAAAGGGAAATTGATCCGATCAGAGGTCCGTATAAAGCCCAATGTGGGCGTTTATCATCGCATCACCACCAAAATTATTGTCAATTTTATGGCGCGCATTTTGACCCAGGCGCTGCGCATGCTCTTGGTCATTGAGCAACCGCAGAAGCGCATCTGCCAACGCAGCGGCGTCTCCAGCAGGGACCAGATAGCCATTGACCCCCTCCTCCACGAGTTCATTACAGCCGCCGACGTCGGTGGCCACGGTTGGGATTGCGGCCTGCATATACTCTAAAATCGCGTTTGGCAGGCCCTCGGAATCGGAACACAGAAGTCCGATATCAAAGTACGGCAGATACGCAGACGGCTGTTCGATTCGGCCTGTAAACGTAACCTGATCTCCAATCTCATGCTTCTGCGCAAGGCCAAGCAAGTTCGACTGCAATTTCTGTGCGTGCTCGTCTTGCTTAAAATCGCCGATACAAACCAGAGTCGCATACCGGCCCTGTTGCTTCAGTAAACCCAGCGCCTGTATAGCTATGTCTATTCGCTTGACGTCTCTTACGTTTGCCAGAATGACAAGGTTTGCTTGTGCATCAGAAAGCCATTCAGGCCGCGCCGATGGCGGCTCAGCAGGTGTGAGCTTGTTATAGATGATGCTGACTCTGTCCGCGTTGATACGCTCCTGCCCAACAACCTGATCCTTAACCGCGGCTGCATTCGCAATGATCCGATCGACGAACCAGTTGGCCACCCGCAGGGCGGTTAACAAACGCGGTGTGTACCAGAAACCCAAATCTCGACGGGATCCAACAACCGAATAGCGTAACAGCTTAAAAATCGGTGGCACCATTATGGCGCTGTCGTTCATCCAGGTATGAACAACGTCAAAGGACCGTTTTTGCCAGGCAAACCGGAGTAACTTGAGCCAGTCGAAGGGGTTAACAAGCCGGTGGACGTTAAGGATTGATACCGGACAGGACATCCCACCCTTGGCAATGAACTCGGAAGCCCTGAGCACCGCGAGTTCTACGGTATGTCCTTGCTCAGTCAGTCCGTCTATCAACAAGTTGATCTGGCGCTCACTGCCGGCAGACACACTGTCGATACGGTCTACCACCAGCATGATGGATTTATTCATTCGTCGCCTTGTTCAACCCCGCAATTTCCTACAATTTTAGAGCAAAATCACCACCCTGACTTTGATATGCTTTAGACGAATTTGTAACAAGATCGTCTACCCATGCAACCGACGGTTTCAGTCGTCATCCCCCTATACAATCGCGAGCGATACATCCGCGAAACGATAGAATCTGTACTCAACCAGACCTACGCTGACCTGGAACTCGTGGTGGTCGACGACGGTTCCACGGATAACTCGCTTGAGGTGGCCCGTGCCCTGGAAGATCCGAGACTTACCGTCATTCAGCACCCGGATAAACAGAATCACGGCCAATCACGGGCAATCAACCTCGGGCTGCAGCACGTGAACGGTGAATACCTCGGCATCCTGGATAGTGACGACCTGTGGCTGCCGCACAAGCTCGAACGACAGGTATCGTTCCTCGAAGAACACCCTGATATCGGACTCGTATACGGTAACGGCGACGTGATTAACGAAAACGGTGATTTCTTATACAGCTTTTACGAAGACACTCACAAAGAGACCAACGATCCCAATTCAATCCTGCTGGATTGCTACATGCTGGTACCGAACAATTCACTGTTTCGGCGAGATCTGCTCGAGCAAACCGGACTATTCGACGAATCATTGCGAGCAGCCCAGGATCACGACATGGGGATACGTCTCGCGGAAATTTCCGAATGGGCGTACATCCCCGAAAAGATATTCTGCTATCGCCAGCACAGTCAAAGTATCTCCGGCGGCGATCAGAGACTCCGCTGGCGAAATGGGTTTCGTATATTAGAAAAGGCGATCGGGCGCTATCCCTACAGGCCATCAACCGTGCGCAAGCGCAGAGCGGTCCTCAACTACCGTTTGTGGGAATGCGAGCGCAAGGACGGTAACTTTCTATCAGGTTCTCCCTACTTGCTGAAGGCAGGCTTACTTGACCCATCGCGTGGCTTGAAGCACCTGGTGAATCCAGCTAAACGTACGTAGGCTCGTCCCGCTCAAGGACGTCGTTCAAATCCTGAGCTATCCGATCAGGCGACCGTGCCACTCTGATGCGTTCCAGATTCTGTTGAAATATCGCATATTGCGACTCTGTCACGGCTTCCAAAAGCTTGTCGAGATCATCTTCCAGCGGATCATAGACAACGCCAATTTGCCCGTACTCGTTGATCAAATCACGCACAACCGGCGCATCGGTCGCAATGATCGGTATGCAATGCGTAATACAGTCCAGGAGAACCCCTGAAGCGGTCAGCCGATAGGAGGGACCGAAGCTTAAAAAGACGAAGTGAACAGTTTTCAGGCGCATCTCATATTCACCGCGATCTAACCGCGACTGCGTCACCGGCTGAGCCAGGTGTTTGTCAAAACGAGGACGCAGGTCCTCGATATCAGTGTGCAAGCGACCGACCAGATAAAACTGCATATCTGTCGATAATGCAGACGTCTCCATCCACCGCAAGAAGCGAACGGCACCTTTTTGCTCCGTTGCTAAACCCAAAAACGCAACCGTGCGAGGTCTTGTGAGCGAGCGCGCAACCTGTTTGTCTTGCTGCACGGGAGTCGGGTGAGCAATGTGCCTTGTAAAGCGCGCCAGTTCAGGAAATTGCTCAACAAGATGCCTGTGAATACTTGGTTCTAGAACTATAAAACGCGTTTTGTCATGCTTGCCGTAGCACATTGCAAATCGCAGAGACAATAAACGAACGATTGGGTTTCGCCTCGACCAGCGCGCCACTTCCGCCAAGCCTCCATGAAAAACCATCGCGATCCGATCTTGTGCGCGTACACGAAAAATTAGCGCACGCAGGCTCCAGATCAGCGATGGTGTCTCAGACAGGAAAAGATACGTCGCCCGCTGTGAACGCGCCGACGTATCCTTGAGCAAGGATCTGATTTGGCGAAAGTCCCAAAACCACCTGCCACTCAACGATGCATCATGCCGAGCCGGAATTTCCAGCGCTGCAAAGGTGATGCGATTCATCATCTCCGGTGGCAACGCTTCTTTTATCGCCTGAATATGTTCTGTCTCGCCGAAAAATGTGATTTTCTCGTCTTGGGTTTGTGCCAGGCCATAAAGCAATGCTGAATTAACAGGGACGTGTTCTAATCCCCACCGAACAAACTCACAAACCACTATCATTTGTTGTACCAACGATTACACAGATTGCCCAACTCTTGCGTATTGTTGCAGTGCTTTGAGTTAAGCGAATAGTAGAATCCTAGCGCATGCGTTTTCTTCTGACATCCTTCTTAATATCCCACAGTTTCGCACTGGTTGTATGAACAGCATCCCGGGCTGGAAAATGAGTCCTACGCCAGACAATTGCAGGTGCGGCAACACACGGCATTCCTATGGGCTGATCACTATTCGAAAAATCTTGTCGACCTGGGGCATGACGCCATAGAGGTCATTCCAGCTCATCCCAATCTACAAAAGAGTTGGGCACAAGAGCACGCGATCGAACCAGAAATGTACAAGTGGCATTTCCGGCGTCGGCGCAAGATCGTGCCTTGGGTCGAACGCAGGCAGAATCCGGCTTGGCACCTGGATGTGTTTCAAGAGCAAGTTAAACAATATCGACCTGATGTGCTTCTGGTCCGCGATATCGGCGGAACGCCCAGCAAACTGTTACGAGAGATGAAAGAATACGTGGGGCTCCTCGTTGGCCAACACGCCTCCCCTTTTGATCCGGAAATCGACTATAGCGACTACGACCTGATACTTTCGTCGTTGCCTAACTACGTGGCGCATTTTCGCGCAAAGGGTATTCCAAGCGAACTCCTCAAACTGGGCTTCGAGCCAAGTATTGTCGATCGATTACCACAGCCGCTACCGTCAATCGACGTTTCATTTACAGGCAAGCTATCGGAGGATCATACGGAAAGGGCTTCGTTCTTCGCCGAGCTATGCAAAATTCTGCCTATCGAAATCTGGGGTAGTTCAACCAAGGGATTGGCGCCACATATTCTAGAGCGATACCGAGGACCGGCATGGGGACTTGATATGTTCAATATCGCGCGGAGCTCTAAAATCGTTCTAAATCATCATGACGCTTGGGCAGGTCAACATGCAAACAACCTGCGGATGTATGAATCAACCGGTGTTGGGGCACTTTTATTAACCGACTGGAAAGAGGATCTGGCAGAGTATTTCGAACCCGAGAAGGAAGCAGTGGTGTACCGAACACCACAGGAGGCAGCCGACAAAGCCCTCTACTATCTTCAAAACGAGGAGGAACGCGCTGCGATAGCCGATGCCGGCCAAAAAAAAACGCTCTCCACTCATACTATTCGTCAGCGTATGCAGGATTTGCTGCAAATTGTAGAACGGTACCTCTGAGATGACACAGCAAATAGAGGTATCGATTGTGCTCTGCACAAGGAATCGGGCAAATCAGCTACGCGCTACTCTGGTTTCTTTGGCCAAGCTTGACCCTGATTGCTCAACAGAAATTATCATCGTCGACAATGCCTCCACGGACCATACGCTGGAAGTGATCCGAGAGGAGTTGCCAACGTTTCGAACACAGCCCCGGATTGAGCATGCCAAGAAGCCCGGATTAAGCCACGCACGCAACGTGGGTTGGCGTGCCGCGCAGGGTGAGATCATTCTCTTTACCGATGATGACTGCTACCCAGACTCAGAGTGGGTTAACGAGATGTACCGCTGCTTTGCCGATCCAAGCGTTGGCTATGCCGGTGGGCGAATCCTGCTTTTCGATCAAGACGATTACCCCATATCGATCCGCCCAGAAAACGTAGAAGCCATCTATGAGCCGGGAAAGATTGCCGTTCCGGGCTCAATTCATGGTTGCAATATGGCGTTCCGAAAATCGGCGCTGGAGGCCATCAAAGGGTTTGACGAACGACTTGGTGCCGGTACCCCAGTGCAATCAGGCGAAGACTCGGACGCTATGGCGCAAGTGGCAACTCTGGGCGCTCGCGGTGTGTATGAGCCAAAAGCGTTGATCTACCACCACCATCAACGCCGCCTGCCGGAAGAAATTAGAAAACTGGAAAAGGGCTACGATTTAGGTCGTGGTGCTTACTATCTATGCGGCATGAAGAGGCCTGACAACAGGAAGTATTTCCTTGCCGCCTGGTTGCGTGCAAACTTTTACCGCATTACGCGGCTGCATCATCTTCGATCTGTTTTCTACGAACTACAGGGAATGTGGCTGTACGCTACGACACCTGAGAAGCACCCTGAATAGCGTGCACTATCCTGTCAACGATCCGCTCACGTTGATATAACTTTTGCGCCGTTGCAAAGGCTGCCGCACCTATGCGAGCACAGTCCTCATCATGCAACAGCAGATCAACACAAGCAGAAGCGATCTCCTTCGGTTCGTCACGTATGACAATCTCCACATCCGGCTCGAACTCCAAGCCTTCAGCGCCAATTTTGGTCGAAACCACTGCCCTGCTGAACGCCGCCGCTTCGATAATCTTCACGCGCGTACCGGATCCCGAAACTATCGGACAGCAGATCAACCTTGCTGACTGGTACTCCGCCTCAAGGTTTTCAACAAATCCAGTAAACTCAACACTGTCGGGTGCGTCATTGAACTGCTTGATGAGGTGTGGATTCTTGCCAACGATGCGTAGTCTGGCCTCCGGCACGCGCGCAGTGATCAGAGGCCAAATCTCGCTAATCAGGCGCTCCGCAGCTTTCAAATTCGGGCGGTAAGAAAAGGATCCCACAAAAAGAATGGATTTGGTGGGCGCCAGTGGTAGAGAGCGAAACGTAGCAACAGAGTTTGGCACAACCTTCACGTTGCTTAAGGCGAAGTATTTACTCAGGTAGTCAGCATCCTCCGGCGAGCAAACAAATGCGCTCGTTGCGCGACGCAGGTATTGCCTTTCAGCCAGGAGAAGCCTCGGCCAGTGTAACAGTCGGGACCGCTCGCCTTGCCATCCGGGACTGTGCAACAAACGTCGGCCATATGAGACATGCTCGATGTCATCAAGGTCGCACACGATTGGAATCTGCGGTCCGTTTGTCATTGCGCGAGCTACAACGACGAGACTTTCCAATTTGTGCGCCAAAACAACATCTGGTCCGCGACTCAGTGCAGCCCGCACCGATTCGGCAACTTCTCGCGTCAAAAATCGCGCCACAATTTCATGGACATCAAAAGATACCATCCCGCGCAGGAACCAGTTCAAATCCTGTGTCTGCGGTTCGGCAATGGACACGACGTGCAGCACCAAAGAGCACCGCCACCGATCAGCGAGCGCTTGCCGATGACCCTCCAAGTCTTCCTCAGCCGGCACCTGCTCGCTTGGCAACATCAGCAGCAGATCAATCTCGTTGTAGGCCTTACCCACAGCGTCCATGAGCATATCCATGCGCCCGAATACACCGTGTTGTGCTAACGGGTCAGACGCAAGGTATCGGGAAACAACTAACGCGTGTGCCATTAATCACCAACGCGGTGTGACATTACCAACGTCAAAGTCTGGATAGAATGGCAGCTCAAACGCTGACGCAAACTTCTGGCACTCCGCAATATCCGACGCATCCACTTCAGATTTCCATTTGGTAGCCTGCAGTCGCGAATCCCGCTGCAGCGAATATGGATGATCAGAATTCTCTGAGTTGCTATCGACCAGGAAACTTCTTGTGCTTTCCGTCCAAGGGAGTTGCAGATGCTCAAAGGTTTCCTGAAATCTTTCTACGGGATCTTCGCACAACCATTCGAAGGGGATCAGCGCTCGGCGTGAGGCTTGCTCAGGGCGTTTAAGTTTTTGTTGATAGACAACATGATTGATTGCTCCCCAGCGCGCCCCTGCTCTTTCCCAGAAAGACTGAGCACTTCTGATCACATCCTCGAATGGACGTAAGTAGTCGGCAACCAGTGATTCGTTTGCAAGGAGCGCGCTTGGATTCGGTTCCCAACCTAAGCGACGCGCGCTGGCAAACTGACCTGCTGGATGTCTGATCAGGTATGCAATCTTTACATCTGGGTAGTTTGCTTCCAACCAATCTAACACCAGGTTGGAGTGAACCAGTTTTACGACCGAGTGCTCCTTAAGGAAGTACATGAAACGCCATCGCCCGCATATCTCTTTTACGGCATGCGGGAGAAGCGACAATACCGGCCCAAGGTCGTGGCGCATGATAAACGTGCTCGTCAACTGACGATTGAGGACCTTTTCCATGAGACCAGCGTATGGCTCATCTCTATCTACATCGCGCAGATAGAGAGACGGGAAGTAGGGTTTCGCCTCTGGGACATAGTCGAAATTATCAGGCTCTCGGTAGTAGCTATATCCCTCTGCATGGGCTAGCGTACGCCCGACCCAACTTGTGCCCGAGCGTGGCATCCCGGCAACAACGACCCGGGTCAAGGGTGCAACATCTCTTGTAACAAAACGGTACGAATCTCCATGGCGACATCGATGCGGGTTCGCAGAATCCTGGCCTGGGCTGTGATGCTCTTGTTATTCATCATCCTCATCACGGCATGGACGATTTACAACTCGTTCAATCGACCCTATCTGCAGACCGGTGATGCGTTTACTCCAGGCGAGCGTTTAAACGCTGAAAATTATAACAATAGTACCTTGCATCTGTTCGATTTTGGTGTTGCTGATCAAGTTATTGATGATGGGCTGCTGGTCTATGCACTAAACCATAGTGAAACCAATGCATTCTTCGAATTGACACACGACGCTCAGTTCGCACCGGTAGCGACTGCTCTGAATCTGTCCCAGAACCCTCTGTTTCCAGGATGGGTTAACAAGAACGCCACAGACCCCAACCCTGACGATCAGAGCGGTGCTTACATTTATTGGTCAGACGCTTTTGATGGCCTCGTACTCAGATCTCATGGTACGCATAGCTTGCAGGCGCCGATCACCGTGAGTTTCCCAATATCAGCGAGTATGTACGTACACAAGGATCAAGGACTCAATCTAAGCGTTGTCGGATCAGCCACGCAAAGCGCAGAACCCGCCAACGTGCTTGAGCGGGTTGTTATGAGTCCTGAAAATCCCGGGCACGCGGTACTTAAATTCACAAAACAAAACATCAATAACATACCAGTCTACGTCCAGCTTGAGAAACAAGCCGACAAAAGCTCAGTGTTCATCGGACCACAAAAAACCAATCCCAAAACCGCCGAGTTCCAACTCTTCCGTCGCGATCGGCATGGCCTCGTGTTTGCGGATTTCAATGGTGACGACATATCCGATGTCTTCATCGTGCGCGGCGGTCTGAAAGGCACGCTCGAGTCATTTCCTGGCACCGTTAACGATGAACTGCTTATACGCGCCGAAAACGACGGACGCTTCTACAATCAAGCCGAAGCGCGCGGTATCGCTAAAAGAGCTTGTCCAGCACGTCAGGCGGCCGCCGTGGACTACAACGGCGATGGCCTTCTTGATCTATATGTGAGCTGCGGACGGCCCACTAACCCGAGTCGATTTGCACCCAATCAGCTTTACGAGCAATACGAAGTGGGACAATTTGCTCACGCAGCGCCAGCTGCCAAACTGGATTTGCCGGGAGAAGGGGCTTTTGCCTGGCTGGATGCAGATCTGGATGGCGATAACGACATGCTCTGGGCGGGTCCTGAAGATTGGCAGCTACTCAAAAACAACGGCGGTGTCTTCAACGCTGTCTCCATATCCGAGGCTTCAGGAAGACCGAACAAGTTCACAGTAATTGACTTCGATCTTGATGGTGACATGGATGTGTTTGCCGCGGGTTATCCGAATCATCTGTTAGTTAATCAAGGCGGCGATTTCGAACCGCGCAACCCATCGCAATTCAACCTACCGAAAAACTCAAATTCGGCCAATTGGACGGACTTTGACAACGATAGCCTTCCCGATCTCCACCTGCTACCGCAGGGCCTTTTTCGACAAAGCGAGGATCGTCAGTTTATTAAAACCAACCTACTCGCGCGCTCCGACCCTCTGGCGAGCAGCGCAAGGTGGGAGATCGCAAACTGGGTGGATATCAATAGAGATGGCCAACCAGACGTAGTGAGTGCAACCGAGTTTCTTGTCCGCCCACCACTGGGTGACTGGATAGGCAGGCATTTCGGCGAAATCAGGCCCTACATCAACAACGGTAACGACAATTTCTGGCTCCAGGTTGATCTGCAGGGTCCAACCGGCAATCGCCACGGCGTAGGTGCAACTATCGTTGTGGATACCGGGAGTAAACGATTCGTGCGCCAAGTGGGCCACGCTGACGGTGCACACTATTCAAACAGCCTGTATCGCACCCACTTCGGCTTAGGTAATGAAGACAATATCGCCAGGTTGTCGGTCTCTTGGCCGGATGGCTACAAGCAGACGCAGTCTGTGGAAAAGGTGAACACGATAATTCGAGTAATACGGCCGAACTGACAACTCTGATCGATAAGAAAACATTGACGCCGACACCGGCATTAGCTAATGACGTTTGCCCAGAAGGCTGTGGATAACTCTGGGGATTAATCTTTCGCAGTTGTCACGCGACCGTCACAAACGGCTTTTGTTTTTCAGCGTAAAGGTCGATTTCTCAATAAAATCAGATGCTTAGACACCATTCATCATATTGATTCTCTGAAAAGAAATAGCGAAACACGCTTGTCAGATGTGCATAAGTCTGCCGACTAACTGGAATCGCCCACCGTCAGCTGATCCCTGACCTCTACTACGCCACGTACACCCTGCACAATCCCCAGCGCTTTATTACGCGCATACTCCGATGGCATTCGGCCGTACAGCGTCACAACACCGCGGGACACTTCAACGTTTATCGGCAGACCCTTAATTTCTGCATCACGAATGAGCGACGTTTTCACCCGGGCTTGAATTGCTACATCGTCGGTAAACTCGCCAATAGTGCGGCTACCACCCTCGCGATAACTCTGACAGCCACCTATAAAGAAGAGAGAAACAAACAGGATTGGTAGAAGACGTTGCATGCTGGTCATGAGTGGTCAGTTCAAGGTGGCGCGCATTCTGACATGCGCCTCTTTAAGACGCCAGATGAAAGGCTAAATCCAAGTCGATATCCGAGATAAAAAGACCTGGTGCCAGAGATTGTCGAACGATAAGCCAATGGCAATAAACCCTGGCAAAGCAGGTGCTGGCACTTGTTGCCTTTAAGGTCTGGACACCGAGCGGATTGACCTAATTTTTTGACCTAAATGAATATCCTCAACATTGGCTTTTACATGTCCCTCGCATAAGATAGCGTGCTTCAAGCGCTATAGGGGTAGGTATGCGTAGACCATTTGGAAGAGGAAGAGACGACGAAAACGAGAATCAGATAAACCTGACGCCCATGCTGGACGTTGTCTTTATCATGCTGATTTTCTTCATCGTCACCGCCACGTTTGTTAAAGAAGTTGGATTGGACGTAAACCAACCTGATGATGACAAGCCGAAAACCGTGGATCCTGACAAGAAAAGCATTGTCGTACGCATCTCAAACAGAGATCGAATCATCATCGCACAACGCGACGTTGATTGGCGTTCGGTACGAGCCAACATCGAGCGACTGCACGCTGAAAACCCTGAAGCGCCCGTCATTATCCAACCACACCCGGATTCAACGACCGAAGCCATGATCCATGTCATGGACTCGGCCCGCCAGGCAGGCGTCTACAACGTGAGTCTGGCTGCGACCAACTGACGCAATCTATGCAACGATAAAGGCCGGTCATGACCGGCCTTTTTTATGGCTCACCGTTAGATCACAAGACCAACTACCGCACCGGTCACGAGCGTAACAATTGTGCCGCTAATCAAGGACTTAGGGGCAATCTCTAAAGTTTCACTTCGTCTTTCTGGCACCATGGTGTTGAGACCACCCAACAGAATCCCGAGGCTACCAAAATTGGCAAATCCGCACAGCGCGTAAATCAATATGACCTGCGTTCGATCGGACAACCCATCCGCCGTCGCCGCGAACTGCAGATACGCCACTAGTTCATTCAGAACCAGCTTCGTACCAAGAAGACTGCCCGCGGCAATCGCCTCCGACCAAGGTATGCCAATCAACCAGGCAACTGGAGCAAACAACCAGCCAATAACCAGTTCCAGAGACAGAACCGTGTCGCCGAAGGGCACTGTAGACAGAATCCCGTTTACGAGGGCTACGAGAGAAAGCAGAACGAGTAGCATTGCACCTACATTGATGGCCAGGTTGAAGCCATCTGTAGTGCCCCGTGTAATTGCATCCATGAACGATTCATACTTCAAGCTGGAACCGTCATATGAAGTCTGGCCGCTGTCTCCAGGAATGAGGATCCGGGCGATGTAAGTTGCGCCGATCACATTGATCACCGACGCGCTCAGAATGTGCCCCAGAACACCCGGTAAATATTCATTCAGAATACTGGCATAGAGGACCATGACCGAACCTGCAACTGTCGACATCCCAAACGTCATCATGCAGAAGTACTCTGAGCGGGACATTTCGCGCAGATAGGCGCGCACAACGAGCGGTGTCTCCACCATGCCCAGAAACAAAGTGGCTGCTCCAGAGGTACCCAGCGCCCCACTCACACCCAGAGTGCGTTGTAACAGCCAACCAAACGCACGAACGACCATGGGCAATATACGCCAGTACCAGAGAATGGCGATGATGGCCGAAAAAACGACAACTTGGGGTAGAACGCGAAACGCAAACAGGTAAGTCGCGTTCGGCTTCGAGACTTCGAACGGAAACTCACCGCCACCAAGGTATCCAAATAAAAAAGATGTGCCTGCTGAAGTCGCTGCTTCAATCTGCTCTACCAAGCCGTTAAGAAGCAGCAATGAGTTTGCAACCCACTCGACCTGGATGAACACAAAGGCGAGTAGAAACTGCAGTCCCAGTCCGATCCAAACGTAACGCCAAACGATGTCTCTGCGTGCTTCGCTGACTAGCCAGGCAAATCCCACAAGCAGAACGATGCCGAGAATGGCTTGCACTAAGCTAGCCGAAACAGAGTGAACACATGGCCATGTGCGATCGCCCAACGTCCGTGTCCGGTATTGAGCGCTTTGTTAGGTTCATGATCTCCGATATATCTGATCGAAAACGATTGATCAGACTCGTCTAAGACTACTTCCGCTTCATGAAATCCCACAAATTTTCTACCTACGGGATAAATCGCTTTGTAGCCCGCTTCCTTGGCAGAGAACATGATGGTGTCCGCCATCGG
>CAMXCT020005151.1:0-21868 GCA_947184155.2 Cladocopium goreaui
TGGCCTTAAAGGCTTCCCGGCGCCCTAAGCTGCCCTTCAACCCTTCCCGGCGCCCTTGGCGGCCCAGCAGCATGTCCTTTGGCCACCTGCCGGGCGCTTTCCTGGAGATTTTCTTCTGGTTTCAGAAAGCAACGTTAGGCACTAGGCTGCCCCTAAACGTCTCCCGGCGCCCTAAATCGCCCTTCAACAAACCTTCCCGGCTCCCTTTAGCGGCACAGCAGCATGTCCTTTGGCCACCTGCCGGGCGCTTTCCTGGAGATTTTCTTCTGGTTTCAGAAAGCAACGTTAGGCAGTAGGCTGGCCTTAAACCCCTCCCGGCGCCCTAAACTGCCCTCTGCCCTTAAACCCTTCCCGGCGCCCTTGGCGGCCTAGCAACGTGTCCTTTGGCCACCTGCCGGGCGCTTTCCTGGAGATTTTCTTCTGGTTTCAGAAAGCAACGTTAGGCAGTAGGCTGGCCTTAAAGGCTTCCCGGCGCCCTAAGCTGCCCTTCAACCCTTCCCGGCGCCCTTGGCGGCCCAGCAGCATGTCCTTTGGCCACCTGCCGGGCGCTTTCCTGGCGATTTTCTTCTGGTTTCAGAAAGCAACGTTAGGCAGTAGGCTGGCCTTAAAGGCTTCCCGGCGCCCGAAGCTGCCCTTAAACCCTTCCCGGCGCCCTTGGCGGCCCAGCAGCATGTCCTTTGGCCACCTGCCGGGCGCTTTCCTGGAGATTTTCTTCTGGTTTCAGAAAGCAACGTTAGGCAGTAGGCTGGCCTTAAACGCTTCCCGGCGCCCTAAGCTGCCCTACTGGCCTTAAACGCTTCCCGCGCCCTAAGCTGCCCTAACCCTTCCTGCAGTAGGCTGGCCTTAAAGGCTTCCCGGCGCCCGAAGCTGCCCTTAAACCCTTCCCGGCGCCCTTGGCGGCCCAGCAGCATGTCGGCCCAGCAGCATGTCCTTTGGCCACCTGCCGGGCGCTTTCCTGGAGATTTTCTTCTGGTTTCAGAAAGCAACGTTAGGCAGTAGGCTGGCCTTAAAGGCTTCCCGGCGCCCTAAGCTGCCCTTAATTAAACCCTTCCCGGCGCCCTTGGCGGCCCAGTAGCATGTCCTTTGGCCACCTGCCGGGCGCTTTCCTGGAGATTTTCTTCTGGTTTCAGAAAGCAACGTTAGGCAGTAGGCTGGCCTTAAAGGCGTCCCGGCGCCCTAAGCTGCCCTTAAACCCTTTCCGGCGCCCTTGGCGGCCCAGTAGCATGTCCTTTGGCCACCTGCCGGGCGCTTTCCTGGAGATTTTCTTCTGGTTTCAGAAAGCAACGTTAGGCAGTAGGCTGGCCTTAAACCCTCCCCGGCGCCCTGAGCTGCCCTTAAACTCTTTATGGCGCCTTTGGCGGCCTAGCAGCATGTCCTTTGGGCACCTGCCGGGCGCTTTCCTGGAGATTTTCTTCTGGTTTCAGAAAGCAACGTTAGGCAGTAGGCTGGCCTTAAAGGCTTCCCGGCGCCCTAAGCTGCCCTACTGGCCTTAAACGCTTCTCGGCGCCCTAAGCTGCCCTTAAACCCTTCCTGGCAGTAGGCTGGCCTTAAACCCTTCCCGGCGCCCGAAGCTGCCCTTAAACCCTTCCCTGCGCCCTTGGCGGCCCAGCAGCATGTCCTTTGGCCACCTGCCGGGCGCTTTGCTGGAGATTTTCTTCGGGTTTCAGAAAGCAACGTTAGGCAGTAGGCTGGCCTTAAACCCTTCCCGGCGCCCTTGGCGGCCCAGCAGCATGTCCTATAGCCTATGCTTCTTTCGTTTCCTCGCTCTGCCAGCTCTTCTGTGTGCACGGGCGTCCCGCTGGTGTGTTGTGCTGCACGCGGATTCGCCCCGACGCGCTGGCTGACCACACGGCTGCTTGGCACCGCGGGCATGTGTGCATATGTTTTCGCGTTGCGTCGCTGACTTTGCCTTTCTTTACATAGAACTGGCTGCCGCACACGCCGCGATGGTTGATTTGCCCAGACACCACGTTGCTGCTCACTTTGCCATCGCAAAACGGGCACTGGTACACCATCTTCTTTGTCACGACGCATCCATCTTTGACCTGAAATCGGTTACCACAATGCCTGCGGTGATTTACTTGGCCAGAACGCACACTGCTGCTGACGGCAGCCTCACAAAACGGGCACGTGTAGTGGAATGTGTCGTCCGTGTTGCGAGCGATTGGAGCCGAGGAGGCGTTAATTATTGATCATTATTCACCATCAACAAGCAATAACCATCATTAACCATAACCCATTAAACAAATGTAACCCATGGATGGTCTCTCATTGATATATATAGTTGATGCTTGGTGGCGACTGGAATAGATGGCTATCTTCGCTCCACCATCGGGGGATCACCGTCATGGTTGGATAAAGCCCCAGGCATAAAACCACAGTCTACACTCTACACTTGACACTCTTCACACTCACCCTCTACACTCCACACTTAATCCTCCACACTTTCCACTCTACACTCTACGCTTTACCCACTGCACACTCCACACTCCGCACTTTACACTCCACGCTCCTCACTCTGCACCCCACACGCTACCAGGGGTCGGCGGCAGGGGGCGGCAGCCCTTTAATATATACATAGTATCTATATATATATACATAGTATCTATATATATATATATATAGTATCTATATATAAGATACTATATCTATACATATATCTATATATACAGTATCTATATATATATATAGTATTTACAAAGATATAGTATCTACAATATATATATATATATAATATACAGTGTCTATAGATATATATATATATATAGTATCTATAGAAATAAATATGTATATATATTTATATATAGTATCTATAAATTATATATATATAGTATCTATGTATATATAGTATCTATATATACAGTATCTCTATATATATAGCATCTATATATATATATAGTATCTTTACATATATAGCATCTGTATATATATATAGTATCTATAGATACATATATATAAGTATCTATAATATAAATAGTATCTATATATATAGTATCTATAGATTTATAGATATATATATATAGTATCTATATATATATAGTATCTACTATGTATATAGCATCTATAATATATATATATATATAGTGTCTATAATATATATATATAGTATCTATGTAGTATCTATAAAGTAGCTATATAGAATCTATATAGTATCTATATATATATATATACGTAGTATTTATGCAGTATCTATATACAATCTATATAGAATTTATATAGTATCTATATATTATATCAAATCCCATATCTACCAGATGATATCAAACATATGGGATGAATGGGTATATATATGTATATATAATTAGCTCATAACAGAAGTTTTGACCCACCAGTAGTGGGAATCACAATGAAAATCACCTGGATGTATTACGGGCAATTTAATATCAGAGAAAATGGGGAATGTAATCAAGCAATCATGCGGATACAATTAGCGAGAATAGTGGCAATTACCTTGTAATTATGTAATAATTAAAACCTTTGACCAATGACCATGGATCATGCTAAGAACAACACGGGGTTTAAGAATAAAAATAGTCACAACCAGTTGAGTACCAAAGATAGCTAAATCATCAAACAAAAAATCGGGTCTTGATCTGATATAGTCAATCAGAATGGTGGCAAGTGATTGTGAGTACCCAACTTGTGGTCTTTCTTCATTGTGTATACGTATTGGTAACCCCATGTGGTAAACCCAATTGCATTCATAAACCCAATTGGGGATTGTTGATGAAATTTATTTTCGAATTTACCACATGGGAAAGCTGTGTTTTTCCAAATAGCTGCCTTGGATTTCAATCTGTAGTTTCAAAATGTGTTCTCCAATACGAGCAGTCTCAAATAGCTTGCGTTTGAATCTACATGGAGTTTCAAACAGCAACGCACCAGGGATGAGGAGGAAATGTGATGAAACCTAAGAATAGGGATGATTGTATATACTCTATGCAACGTGACCTGCAACAAAGGGGAAGATGTTGGAAGCAGCAACTCTGGCTTGGTTGAATCCCATCATATCCCAGTGTATGATAGAAAAAATGCTGGCCTTTTTCAAGTCATTCTACCTGAATTTCCCATCCAAAATCAGGCTTTCCCCATCTTAAACATCACCACTTTGCCCTACCAGAGTAGTCAGCTCCATGGCTGAAAAATTCCCCAGCACTTCGATCATCCCATGGATTTTTCCCATGAAAATCCCATTGATTTTGACATTGATAGCATAAACAAATTACAATCCCGTAGAAAAATCCACTTCATGGATTATTCATGGTTAATTATCATTTCAACTAAGTGGATGTTTGAAAAAATGGGGAAAAAAAAACAAGATACCGGAGATCCCCCATCAAGCGCCTCCGCTTGCAAGCTCTTCAGCCAGTCCTGCCGGTCGGACAGTAGCACGAAGGGTCGCACCTGACCATTCTGCTGTCGGAGGGGATGAACCCAGTTCTGGCCATATTCGGGTGGGGAAAATATGGCAAAACAATTGCGGTTTAAAGCATGGGATTGTTGTTGGAAGCCTATTTTCAGACAACCCAATATGATGGTATGTCTTTATCAGCACTAATCATGATGGTTTGTTTTCATGGTTGGCAGTATGATAGCTAGCAACATATCAGAGATATCACTGAAAATCATCCAAGTGAGATATCCATTTATAGTTGATTTACCCATTAAAAAAAGGTGATTTTCCATAGTGATGTTAGTTTTACCAGAGGCTATCTCCAGCAAAAATCTGGAACATCGCCATGATCCGAGACTGGCACCTGCAGCTTCTGCAAGGACTCGGCATCCATGTCACCGACTGCATCCTGTGGCGGGTTGACATGTGAAAAAAGGCCAAGTGGGGTGGGTTGAATCCTACCCATGGAAAAACTTGGGAATTGGTTGTTTCATGAAAATTAATTTGCTAAACACTACTCAACCGTCGATGGTTGTCCGTAAATCATTTGAGCCAATCAGAAATATACCGGGAACATCACTGGTATCCATTGGATCCACGGCAAGATAGGAGAAACGAACCATTTGAGACCCAGCACTCACAATAACATGGCTTTTCGAAATTCTGAATTCCAAAGTATTGGCCCACCCGCTTCCAGAACTGTGCCTAACAGTCATACCTACAAAGCTGAATGGACATGTTTGTCCCCCTTCGCATTCATTTCATGGCCATTCCACTCACTATTTGGAGGATCATCCCACTTCAAAATTGGTTTATAAGCATTGTTAATAAGTCTGACAGTAAGTCTGACAGGAACTCTGACAGTAGTAAGTCCCAAAGTGCTGTTACCCTACTTGAAAACTGGGGATTTCACTAAACCCGCAGCCCCAGGGCCCGTTTTGATCACCTTGGGATCCATTCCCAAAGGCGGATCAGCGCGGAAGATGCTGTCTTGAAGCCCAAAAAAAGATCAGATGGAAAGGAAAAAAGGTGAAAAAAAGTGGACGCGATGTGGTTATTGGTGATGAGTGATGGTCAATGATGGCAAATAATGCTTCATGATGCACATATACCTGGGATTATACGGGTAAATGATAATCATGCACTAACCTGAAATGTTGAGCTATATTGGGATAATTCCCTTATACATTCACCATCATTCCAGTGAGGGAGAACAGTGAGGTCGATGTAATTTACCCAGAAAGATGCCTTTCAACGCCAAGAATGAACATTTAAATTTGATCTAGCTGAAGATATTACCCTCTGGTAAACTAACATAGCTATGGAAAATCACTATTCTTAATGGGTAAATCCAATATAAATGGCAATTTTCAATAGCTATGTTAGTTTACCAGAGGGTAGAGTCCCATAATCAATCATGGCTTGTGGACAACGGCCTGGAAGTCGAGTTGGAAACCAACGACCCACATGGGCATTGATCGACTATCACATCTTGATACATCTTGTGATATCGCATGTGGCTATGGGTCAAACTGATATGGGGATGGGTCAAAAACCCTGTACCCCTGGTGAACATCAAAATAACTGGTAAATGGATGTTCATCCCCTAACAAGTTGTATCTATAGGTATTGATCTATAGCCATATTCTACAATTACTAGAACACTTTCTATACCAAAAATGACCAATGTCGGTCCATAAAGGTACCTCAAATATCACCCAGGACCAATATCGATCCAGGACCAATCCCCACGGATATCCCCGGGTGTCCCCCGACTCTTCAAAGAAATCCGGGAAGACAACTGCGGCGCACGAGTCAAAGCTGGGAGAACGTGTCAGCATCAAAGCTTGGATCGAAAAATGGAGAAAAACATTCCAACAACAAATCTGGTTGGTGGTTTCAACCCCTCTGAAAAAGATTAGTCAGTTGGGATTCTTCCCAATATATGGAAAAATAAAAACAATATTCCAAACCACCAACCAGAAATGCACCCGGGCTGATATAATGGGGAAGATGATGAATCAGCCCATTCGAAGAACTCCCCAAAACCTGAAGTACTGCTGTGCCAATCAGGTGCCACCGCAACTTGCCATCTCGCACGATGGGTCAAGATCTCATACACCTCAAGTAAGTAGCCACAATTTATTAGTTCAACTCACAAATGTGACCCATACCCAGAGTTTGGGCGCTCATAAATACACCATCAGAGTTTTCTGGACGACCTGCAACCGCCACCGCAGCCTGATGTGAAGTATGCCACCGAGACATCCAGATGGGAATCCATGTGCAGAAGCCATGACAGGGTCATGACCACCTGCCATACAGGGGCTGAGATTGGATGGTGATCTGCAAAGGATGATCAACGAAACTGAGGCAATTGATGTTCTATTTCCACTGGAAAAGGCTTGTGTATGCATGGCAAAAAAAAAAACAATATTGCTTTAGACCATGTAATGTTTTTAGGAAATTTTGCCTTTTTGCGCGCCCACAACAAGCCTTTCTGTTGATTTTTTGGGGTGTTTTTTTTTAAAGAAAAACAACACTCTTGAGACTCTTGGCAGGTTAAATCCTGATATTTGGGATGGTCAAATCTGGATGTTTGGTATTTCAGATCCTTGAATGATTTTGGCGGATTAAGTCAGATCCCTCCGATTCCTATTTAAGAGTGGCTTACCCTCCGGCAAACAAAGCTAGCACTGGAAAGGAGAAATTTGTATCCCCAACCAATGATTAAGCCAAAAAACACTGGTGAATAAGTATAAATAAGATTAAATAAGTAAGTACATGATGTTGCTGTGATAAATGGGGACTGCCCATTGCAAAATGAGCTTACCTGAAATTGCCCAAAGGACGGACAGCGCACCAAGGGAAAGTTCCGCGTGCTCACGTAGAACGGAAGGGGCCAGAGCCTGTCACGGACGTTTCTTGGTGGAATGGGAATAATGGGAATCTGATGTGATCAAGCAAAAATGCTAGGGTATAACTTGTAGAACTTGCATAACTACCCATGGCTGGATTCCAACCAGTTCATTGTTATAAGATGTTATAAGATATGAAAATATTCTGGGTCAAGTGGTACCCTCATTGTGGTTGACCCATACAATGCCATACCCACATTCCCATGTCAGATCCCGATGATTGAGAAAAATCATATGGAAACCCAAAATGTTAGGTGAACTCACATCCAAATAGCTGCTGTTCATCCTCCCAAAAAAACATGGGATGTGGTTTTTTCATCGATTCCCATCGAATCCACCATTTTTTGTTGATGAAATCATGTACCCTCTGGTAATTTAACATAGCTATGGAAAATCACCATTTTTAATGGGAAAACTCACTATAAATAACGATTTTCAATAGCTATATTGACATAACCAGAGGGTAAAATCCACCATGTTGGTCTCATGTTGCTGCGCACCCTCCGGAAATTCGCCCCTTGGGCCCCGATTTTTTTTTCCAGGCTCTGCTTCACCGCTTCCAGCGACCGAATGGCCCGGGTCAAGTAGTCACCTGGCGATGGAGATCCGGCCGGGAACTGGCAAATCTTCCCGTGCGTTCCCTTTTTTCATTGGAAAATGGATAGGGAAATCACCTACTATATAGTATTACAAATTACAGTAGCGATATCATGGTATACAATAGATTCAATATGTACCAATATGTGGGAATGCGTCGACACACCGGCGGATCTGTAGCCCGTAGGGAGCAAAAATAATCTGGAGATGATGGATTTTTCGCTTACGAGCAGGAGACTCTTAGACTCTTAGAAGGATCTTCATGGTGCTATCTCATGTACACATCGCTGTCACTCTCCCATCATCCTCAAGAGAGACTGAACTTTTTGATTGTCAAAACCAAAGTTGTCTAGCTCAAGTTATTGATGGTTAATCAGTCTTCATCACGATTATACTCTCGTAATCAACTGGCACAGGAAAAAGCCCCACTTGTCGATTTCCCAGCTAGCCATGTTGGATTACGAAGGATAGATATATCCCATTAGTGGAGATAGATATATCCCATTAAGTGGAGTCGATTTCCCAGCTAGCCATGTTGGATTACGAAGGATAGATATATCCCATTAAGTGGATTAATTCATGTGGATTATAATCCCATTCTTTTCCCATCAATCTCGATTTTCCCATGTTTCCATTGGAACCACATCCCGACCTCCAAAAAGGTTGAAATGATTCAGCTGGTGATAGGCGCGGTAGAGCGGCCTGCGCTCCTCAAATCCAGGATCCTCAACAATGTGCTGTCTGTAGCCTCAGGGCGCAGGGATGGTGCCTCCCAGTGAAACGTTGGTTTATGTTACCCCAACTAGTTCGATATCTCTAACATAAACCCCGATATAGCGAAATGTTAGTTATAGATCGTTAAACCAACTTTGCTACCTTGGATGGATTGGTTTTGTTTCGGGCAAAATCCACACAAAAACCTGGTTTTTACACCCGGATGTAACCGCCGGATGTAGGGGTGCAACATGTGAATTATCTCTTCAACCAATTCTGCGACCTAAGCAATGATCAGTGATGATCCCTCACTTACAAATGATTTTCCCAGTAAAACCTCCATTTACAAGGGATTTTCCATTGCTACGTTTGATTATCAGAGGGTAATCCTTGGTTAGAACCAGCGAAAAAACAATGGCAGGTCGTAAAGCCTCGATGGGATCATAAGGTTCGTTGCATAGGCTATATAGGAAAGTAGAACTAATAAACTAATGATGCTTCTACACTCACCAGTTGAATGAAGTTTTTTGCTAATCCAGTCAGGTCGCGGTTTTACTATGCCAGTCAGATGGTGTTTTGATGTGAAAAAAGGACAGCAGGAGACCTATATGGCTATGGGCGGTGGAAACCAGGGCTTTCTGCCGACTGGTCACCTCTCCAAAAGTCATCTGACAGAGATCCAGGGCGAGACATGCCCCACTCGGCCTCAACCGCGTGAACGCGTTGTGTGCTGGGTGGGTGGTTTCAACCAATTCTGAAAAGTATGAATCTGGCTGAATTGTAGCAATTCTCTAAGCTTAAAAATAGCTGAGGTCACTATAATTTATCAAATGAATTTGGGGATCCACCCAATGAAAAACAAACCGAGCATTTGGCATGATGTTTACCACTCACTTACATCCATTTATGCTTATATTGGAGAGTGTAATTATATTGGAGAGTGTGATTATGAAAGTGGGCTTTACCACATTAGAGTCCGTTGGGTAAATCATCCCATTAATGGAACATAACCACCAAATCCCAGAGATTCAAAAGCACGGCACCATGGATACCGAATTCTATATTAGTATACGGTATACGTGAATGTATGTATATGTATACATACATGTACACACACAGCTATATGAATATAAATATGATATAAACACATTATATACTGTATATATATATAAATATCAGTACTGTTATTATCCTTATCATCATTATTATTACTATTCTTATTGCTATTAAGTTTATTATGTCATGCAATATAATATAACTAGAGTATGATCGTAATCATGATCAACGCCGATTATCATACTTACTAGTAAGAAAGGGATTCCCAGTTCATGGATGGTGATGATACATGGTAGTATAACCCCCGAACTACTCATCAACGAACAATCATTTATCAACTTCATCCCGATGTGTTTGAAGTTTGAATCATATTAATTTCCCACACAATAGAAAAACATTTAATATTTTAATATATAATATATAAACCATGGTTGAAACCCAAGTTACATAATATATATTTTATATAATATATAAATCATGCTCAACTATCAAGGCCTGGCCTCGTGGTGTCCGTAGTAGGCTGCAGGATCAAAGACCGCCGGCCGATCCTCGACGACTGCGACGTTGCCACTCCAAAAGTCGCCGTGCAGCAGCGAGGGGCGCACCTCGATGTCCTCGAAGAGCCTTTGACGTATGTGGCCACAAGGTTTTTTGGAACCTAAGAACTTAAGTGGGAGAGATCTGGGATATGAGATGTTCACGAAAAATAATTTGGGGATATGGGAATATGATTTGAGATAGTTTTTAGAGATATATTTCACCTAGTTGATATGATATTTGGCTGTGAAACCCATTTTTTGCAGTTTCCAAAAGGATGTCCACAGTGCTGCACGACTTGTTTGCCACCACTTTGAACTTTCAGGAAAAGAAACAAAAGGGAAATTCTACATCAAAGGTGATTTAATGAACTTCATAGTGATTTAATGGGATTTATACAATGGTGATTTAATGGGATTTGATGGGATTTATTGGGAATATCATGGTGTCATTTATGGTGAATATCATGGGGACTAAGTTAAATGAATAGTGTTTTTTTTCGCAGATGTCACCACCAAGGTTTTGGCTCCAGCAGGGTTTTGGACTAGTTTAAGGGTCCCCTGTTGGTTGCTTCACCTTAGCGGGTTTTGCTGTGACCCGCGGGTTGCTCGTCGCGACCTTACTGACTGCAGCGTGTTTTGGCGAGTTCTGGCTTTGCGGCGAGCTCTGCTTTGACCTCACCCTTGTGTATGTCTTGGGCCTTGTTCTTCCTCGTGCTTGGGTCGATCCTGCTGAAGGGAGACAAGGACTTTCTCTTCACTGAGCACGCCATTGAATTTGACCAGCTTGTGACATTGCACTACGGCGACTGCCTCATTGCGGAGATCCCAGCGCCGGCAGCGAGCTCAAGCCAGGCTTCGGTGGCACTTACACGTCAAGGGCTTCCGCCGATTGAATCAGCAGGGCCTTTTGCACATTTGGAAAGTGCTCCAAAATCACCATTCAAGAGATCCCAAGTTTTTGCGCAAGGTTCAATCAGCAATGGCAGCAGCAAAAGCAGCACCGTGGAAATGTGGAGATTGTCGCCGCATGGTCAAGGGCACCGTCATGTATTGCCCGGGATGCGGTCAATGGTGGGAGAATTGCATAGACTCCTCCTATCCAGAGGCAACTTCAACATCTACGCACAGGAATCAGACCTATACCAACGCCTCTTGGGAGGATTGGCAAAGCTGGGGACGCAATGCATCACAAAGTCCTCGACGCCGCCAACAACGCCCTCAATCCCGTCGTGGCAAGGGCAACCAAGGACGTTCAGGGAAGGGCAAGGGCAAAGGCGAGATGAGAGGGTCTCAGAAGGGATTTATGGGACAGGAAGGCATGGCGCCTCTGCCACCGCCACCCATCCCACCTTACATGAGTACCATGGATACTGCTTGGATGCAACCGCCTCCACCCTACAACGATGGCAAGACATCGGTGGCTCCGGACACTGCCTCACAGGCAGAATCCAAACTACGGCAAGTCTTGGCCACCCTCAAGAAGAACGAGACGGAACTACCTCCGGATGTGGCACAGATGCTCAAGGACACCTCAGTGAAAGATGGCAAAATGAAGATCAAAGGGATGCACGAAGCAGTGGAAGTCCTAGGGAAGGCACATGCGGCGTTAGAACATGCCTGCCACGAAAGGGCGCAGAACTTAGCCACATGGCGCCAATTCTTGCATCAATCTGTCCAGAGATGGCAGGAATACACAGAGCGCTTTCAACACCAAGAGCGAGTGAATCTTGGAGCCATTGGGCAAGCACGAGAGGAGCTCAAGCAAGCGCAACAGGTCTTCAAGGAGCTTCAAGATCAAGGCATCATTGCCATCGATGCCGAGGACGATCCTGCCGCCATGGACAGCGAGATGGTGAAAGAGGAGAGTTCCATGAAGATTCAAGTAGGCCTCCAACATCTGACAAAATCGTTGCAGGATTTTGCGCAGCAGGCCGATCAAGAACATGCCGAAGAACAGGAGCAGATGAAAAAGCGCCCACGAAAAGAGGAGGCGCTAGCGCCCCCAGCAGACGCGCCTATGGGAGGAGCACCTGCCTCTACGTCTGCGGCGTTGCCATCCATGCAGCCTTTTGGCAAGGCTCACGGTCAGTGACATCATTGTACGATTGTGGGAAGCCTGCATGGTCGCATGAGTGCTATGCTCCTGGATTGGGGCTCCAGCATTCTATTCATGGTGAAGTTGATTTTGTTTCACAGCTTGAAGCCCGAGAAAGTGCGGTAGCCCTCGAGTTTGAGCTCGGCAACCAACCAGTTCAGGGGAACTGGCCATGCCAATCTGTGGCTTCCCTACCTTGTCACGACAGTTTTCAGGTTGGTGAAGTTCCACAGCGACCTCCTCGTCCTGTGCATTTTGCAGAGGAAGTCCAAATCCTTTTTGGCCCGGACACCACATTGAAGATGTTGGAGCTACAGTCTCATCATGATGCTCTTCATTCTTGGCGTGGTAAACCGTGGGGCAAATTCATCCGACCCTGGGTTTGGGCGCGTGATGCATATGAAAAGATACATTCTCTTTCGACCTTGGTGTGGAGATGCCAGGAACCGCAGTCCGAAGTGGCCGTGTTGATCCGGCAGAACCCACAGCCTTTGCACAAACAGAATCGGCTGACGGATGCTTGGCACAGCCCGTTGCCGCCAGAGATCCCAGGAGGAGGGGATCAACAAGAGGAAGATCCAGATGTTATTCCAGATCCTACCTTGGCACCTGATTTTGTGCATGATGTCTTTGAGCTGGCTGACGCACATCGAGCATTCACCAATTTGGACAGTGATGGTGCGATGCGAATCAGATCCTGGTATGTGCATCATGTTGACCTGCGAAGCAATCTTCATCCTCGGTTTCTTGAATTTGACGAAGATTGGCGCCATTGGGAACGAGATTTGATGGGGGCATGGCGGGATATGATTCAACCGAATCAAGAAGTCCGCATTCATGTTGTCAAACCTGACCCATATAGGGGCTATCTTGCCCGTGAAGTGCATGCTGACATTATTGTGTCACAAGGTACATGGACGCATCGTATGCCTGCATTGATCACAGTTCACAGAAATTTGAGGACCACGCCGCCCACATCTTTTGCGCTTGCGAGTTCGCTGGCACGGCAAGTTGGAGGAGTGGCGATAGCATCAGCCGCAGATGTTCTACATAGCTGTAACCATCCAGACATCACATGCACCTTCACGCACTCATGGGCAACCATTCCATTTACCTTGGCGCCGATTTTTGAAGTTCATGCAGGCGATTCTCTCACAATTTTGATTGTCAATGCGCGTCCTGAACCATGTAGAGCGGCAGCAGCAGGCTCATCAGGGGAGGGCCAATGGCTACTCGCTCCAGCAGCTGCCCCCCCTCACCGACCAGAGCCAGCTGAAGACTGTCCAGACGCACATGAACGTGAGTTGTCGGATCCGTCTGGTGGAGCAGGTGGTGGGGATGATGACGATGACATGAGCAGTTTGCACAGTGGAGATCTTAGCATGTTGGTGTATCGTCTGGCTGCACCTGATGTACATTGTTTTGTACAAGGAAGTTCTTACATGTCCATTTTGAGTGGAATTATTCGAGCAAGCGGCATGCCGAGACGAGAGGCTAGGTGTTTCCACTACCTTGCTGTGACGCCAGTCGGAGTTCATGCTGCCTCCGAAGAAGCAGTTATCTTGCAAGCAGTTCAAGATGTTCCATTTGGCTCTGATGACCGTTTGATATTGGTCGATGTTGAAATTCATTTTCATCCTTTGCCTAGCGGACTGCTTGTTCCAACTGCCACCAGCCGCCGTGTTGTCAGAATTCACCCCCAAATTCATCGTGAACAGCTACTTCTTTTGGCAGGGTTGTATGAGTACTGCCAACTTGAAGCTGACACATGTGTGGTTTATGAAAACCATGTCCCTTGGTTGGCGCAAGATACCAGAGTTCATGACATGGAGCATGGCAAATACATTCGTATTATTGTGCCACCCCCACAAGATCCAGCATTGGACACGGAAGTCGCCATTGGCATTGCACGGGATCTCATGGATGAAGATCATATCAGGCCTCCAGGATGTCGAAGAGCATTAGCATTCTTTCAGCAGCAAGCCACTATGAGCTCAAGGCCTGAGCCCCTTCAACTCAAGACAGATCCACATCATGACACCTTGCCTATTGGGACTGTCGATGACCGTGGTGATCGACCAAGGGCACAGCGGCATTTTTCCCGCGACAGGACCCGTCTGGCTCATGAACAGCGACAGCTCTTGAGGGCTGCATTGCGACATGGAGATCTGATTGAATGTGAAGAGGAAGGGCCAGTGATCTATCTCACTACCTGGTATTTGCGGCCGGAGAGTCATGTTGTTTGCTATGAAGGGCGGAGTGTTCGTTTGACTGCTGATGAGGAGTTTTGGACGGACGACATTGTTGCGTCTTGGGCTGATCATGTGGCTCCGGAAGAACCTCTGACTTTGCGAGTTGTGCAGCCAGTTCCACCATGCAGCGTCTTTGAATGTGTGCAGGCGCATGTCATCTTAGATCAAGGGTTGCATCCTCCACTGGTCCCAATTGTAGTTAGCATACACGACCAAGGCCTTGATTCACGACGATGGCAACACCGAGCATATCTGACTGAGCCGCTACAGCATCAACTTAGCATTCTGCGGCTTGTTGAATTACAAGCCAGATGTGTGCAGATGAGATGTTCAGTCTCTTTGCGGGGATTTCCCATTGGCATTGTTGACTTCGAACCATTGGAACCGGCGGTTAACATTGAGGTGCGACTTGTTTTCTCAACCATTCCGAATTGGTTGCAGCCAGCAGACGCTGAGGGTGACACCTTTGACCTCATGCAGCGAACGCAACCTTCGTCATCAACAAACATGTTTCGATTTAATCCAAACGCCATTGAGTTCATCCCGCAGGAGCAGCAGATCCTCAGACAGCAGCCAGAATTTGTCCAAGATCTACATGCACTATGGGATGAAGTGGCATGTGCCTGGGAGGATGAAGCACGAGCAGGGCGAGTGCTCAGCTGGTTTGTCGACCAAGCACGAGGCCCCCAGGTATGTAATGAGCCCAGACCTGTAGTGCTCTATGATGATCCGACGAGATGGCAAACTGAGATCCGCAGCGTGTGGGCTGACCATGTAAATGTGAATGCGCCATTGGAGTTTCACATTGTGACTCCCCAGCCACCTCAAATGGAGCCCAATATCATTGCGCATATCATTCTGATACAATCACCGGCAGCTATGATGGCGACACCTTTAGTGACCATCTTTGACCAGAGGCATCGCCGGCATCGCCTTACACGCATGGCGGTAACTGTGCATGAACACATTGAGGCCCAACACATTGTGGCTGCATGTGGGTATAGCCCATGGGGTAATGTGCCCCTCACTCCATTCCTATGTCAGGTTTGGCACGGCACCGAACCACTGTTGCCGGGCCGTCGCCATCCTGGACGTGACGCTGACGGCTTCTCTCTGTACATCACTCCGGTGCGTGCAGGAGCGGCGGGTGTTCAGATGCTGCAAACACATCTGACCATGAAGAAGAGGGTTGAGGAAGAGCGCCAAACAACTGACGTGGTGGCTCATGCGCAGTGGCCTTCCCAACCCCAACATATCAATTTCCACATGGTGCTTCATGCTTTTGACTGGTTCGACTCGCATCTCTTTTTGCCACAGTTTGACCTGCCTACGATCGTGCCGCCGCATGTTTCGACATATTGGACACATCAATGGTGGGATCAACAAGCGGCAGGGACTCAATTGCGTGTTTACTTTGATGGATCATATATCCAACACCCAGATGAAGGCTCTGCCAAAGCAGGTACAGCTATTGCAGCTTTCCTCCTTACGGCAGAGGGCTGGGTTTTTGCAGGTGCTTTGAGCAGTGCCCTACCCCGGCATGAAAGTTCCTATTTGGCTGAACTGGTCGGCGGGATCGTAGCCCACAAATTTGTGTATGACCTCCTCAAGATCCACCGGGCAGCTGTGGGCTCCTGTCCTGAGGTTACATTATGCTATGAGGCATTGACTATTGGCCACCAAGCAGCCGGAGATTGGAGCTGTGTGTCGCACCCAGTGCTTGGGCTTTGCCTTCGAAGCATAGTCCTCTTGATTGAAAACTGCTTTCACATCCAACTCCATTACCAGCATGTGCGTGGTCATACCGGGGAACCTGGTAATGAGCTCGTTGACTGCCTTGCCAATGAAGCTCGTGCTCATGGTGGACTTACACCCTTTGATGATTGGATTGACACCATCACAACGAGGGAGTGCACAAACAGAATGAGTTGGGCATGGATTCTTTTTGCGGAGGAGTTCTCTACGAAATGGAAAGATGGCTGCCTTTACCTCCCTGGACCAACCTCCCAGCCTGAAGCAGCAATTATGCCAGTATGTCAATCTCCCGCCAATGAAGCTGGACATGAAGTTGCTACATTGCATCTACGCATTTCGTCATGCAATGTGCTTACGTTGAAGGGCACCAAAGAGACTGCCACATCCATGGCTGGACTTGCCCGCCAAAAAGCAATTTTGCGGCAGTTGGATGAAGAGAAGATTACCATTTTTGCTCTCCAAGAAACTCGATTGCGCAGGCTCCATCAGGTTAGTGATGACGACTTCTTCCTGTTGAAAGCAGCTGCTGACGCCAGTGGTCAAGGAGGCATTATGGTTGGAGTTTCTCGTACTCGTCCTTATGCCATGGTGAGACAAACGAGCTCTGACAAGAGGAGTCCAGCTTTTTTCCGGGAGGATCACTTGAAAGTTGTGGCATTTGACCCTCGGTTTTTGATCATCCGGATTGCGACGCCCTATTTGCGTTGCCTGGTTGTTGCTGCTCACGCCCCTCATTCAGGCCAGGATTTGCAGACCATTGGGCGCTGGTGGGATCAATTGCATGAAGCAGTACCAACTTCTTTGCGACAGTGGCCTGTCATTCTGCTAGCAGATGCCAATGCAGTGGTGGGCATGAACACTTCCCAACATATTGGAGACTATCAGGCCACCAAGGAGGATGTGAAAGCGGAGCCTTTCGAAGGTTATGTTTCCAAGAATGGGTTGTGGTTGCCAGCGACATTTGAGTCTTGTCAATGTGGAGAAGGTGCAACCTGGACGCATTCTACAGGAAACACCAAACGCATTGACTATGTTGGAGTACCGCTACATTGGAACTACTCGTCTTGCATGGCTTGGGTCAGTGAGATTGTTGACCCCACTATGCTGAGGGCTGATCATGCTGCAGTCTGTGTTGAAGCCAGGTTTGAGCTGGCACGACCAGTCAGTGGATTTACAGCCGATCGGCATGCGGCGCAGCGCATTCATGTTGAGCCCGCTCAGCTGAATTGGCAAGGGTTGGAAGTTCCTGCAACATGCAGCTTTGAGTTGGACATCCACTCGCATTATCAACAGCTACAAGATGCCCTGATTGACCATTTGAAGCCTCAACAAGTTGAGAATCAACGTAAACCGTTGAAGACCACCATTTCCGAGTCAACATGGACGCTTGTGTGCGAGAAGCGGCAATGGCGCTCTACGCTGGCAGACCATGCTCGTGTTCAGAAGAAGACCATCCTTGAGATGTATTTTGGGCGGTGGAAGCATCGTAATCATGATGACCATGCAGGTTTCCATGAACTTCTTGGGCAGCAAGACCGCCTGATCGCTCATGCGTGGCTTCAGTTTCGGCAATATGGTCGGCTTGTGACGCAGGCCCTCAGGCACGATGACAAGACCTTCTTTGCGAACCTTTTGCAAGACGGTGCTGAGTTTTTGGAGCCCAAAGATGTGAAGAAATTATGGGCAGTCATTCGAAGGTCTCTGCCGAAATTCAGAAACCGACGGGTTGGCTACAGTCCTTACAAGCTAGCCCATTTAGAAGAACAGAGCGCTCGCCACTTCGAGCAACTGGAAATTGGAATACCAGCCTCAGCGGCAGGTCTGGTTGCCAAATGTGTGCAAGACCAAGCCCGGGCTGCCCACCAGGATTTGCCGGCTTGTGTCTCCATTGAAAGTTTGCCAACCCTTCCAGAAGTTGAAGATGCACTACGTGCGACCTGTGCAGACCGTGCCACTGGTTTTGACGCAGTTCCATCGGGCGTGTATCACCGGCACGCCGCCTTCCTTGGGCGCTACTTTTACCAGGTCGTGCTCAAAATGTTTGTTTGGGGAACCGAACCGGTACAAGGGAAGGGAGGATTTCTCAAGATGATTCCAAAAAAATTGGGTGCCGTTGAAGCGAAGCATTTTCGTGGCATTCTCCTCCTGCCCACGCTTGCCAAAAGAGTCCACGCCATAGCACGTGCTCGCTTGATGCGACAGGCCAGTGCTCAGCGCGATCCTGCGCAACTTGGTGGCTTTGCCGGGCAGCAAGTCTCTTTTGGCTCGCAGTCTCTACGTGCACTTACCAATGTCTTCACTGCCAAAAGTATGAGTTCGGCCATTCTCTATGTCGATTTGGCGACAGCGTTTCATCATTTGGTTAGACAGCTTGTCACGGGCATTGGGTCACCAGCGGATTGGGATGTTGTTCTTATGAGTTTGGCCTCAGCTAAGTCACCAGCTGCAGCAAAAGAGGTTGGGGATCAGCTGATTGGAGTCATGGATAAGCTCCACATTGACCCTGTGCTGATGCGGCTCCTGCGTGACATTCATGAGAGCACATGGTACTCTTTGTCGGGTTGCGATCTTGTTCACACCTTTCGAGGCACTAGGCCTGGCTCACCCTTGGCGGACGCCATTTTTCATTTATTGATGGCCGAGGTGGCGACAGATCTGAGAGTGTGGATTAGCCAGCACCCAGAGCTTGCGACAGTTTTCCAACAACTTGGGGTTGATCCCATTTTCGTCATTTGGTCAGATGATTTTGCTATTCCTGTTGCTTCGCCGTCTGCCCTGACGTTGATTGATTTGGTTGCAGAACTCACCCAAAAGGTCCATGAGCTGTTTACTGCGCGTGGTTTCACGATCAACTTTGACAAGGGGAAGACGAGCGCAGTGCTCACCTTTGTTGGCCCGCATGCACCTGAAATGAGGAAACTGCATTTACTAGGTGATCAGAAAGGGATGCAGATTGTTTTGGCAGATGGTCAGACGGCTTGGCTTCATTTCATGGTGACGTACAAGCATTTGGGAACCCTTTTTGCCTCAAGCCATTCATTTGAGCCGGAACTGCGACAGCGGATTGGCACAGCCCAAGCTGCCTTTCAGACGGTCTTCCGGGCTGTGCTAGGCAATCGGCATTATCCATTGACTTTGCGCTTGCGATTTTTTCAGTCTCTGGTGTGCTCTAAACTCTTCTTTGGGATTGGAGCATGGGCTACGCCCACACTCCAGCAGATGGACAAACTGCGCAAAGTGTACCACACCATGCTGAGGAAGATCTATAAACACTCAGATGAGGAACACCTTAGCAATGCGCAGCTTCTCCATGCCACGCAAGCCTTGGATGTCAGAGTACGCTTGGCTATTGATCGACTTTCCTATGCCCAAAGGCTATTTCAGGTTGGCCCTGAGTTTCTTCAGCAGTTGGTTCACCTGGAGTTTCAGCATTGTAAGGACTCCTCATGGTTGACAGGGCTCTATGCGGATTTGAGCTGGTTGCGGCAAACCCTCCCCAATGACCTGCCATTTGATGACCGTGAAGATCTGACTCAGCTCATTGATTATTGGCAAGCAGGCCCTCAGCAGTGGAAGCGTTCATTGCGGAAGGCAGTGCGTCGACATCGACTGCAAGAGGAGATCATGCTGGATGCCAAATGCTTTCATCGTTGCATTTTCAATGGATTGAAGGCAGGAGGGGCTTCTTTCATACCTGACTTCAATGGACTTTTTGCTGCAGAACGACATGAACTACATGTATGTGAATGTGGACGCGCCTTTACGTCGAGCCAAGGCCTTGCCCTACACAAGCGGAAGAGCCATGGACTCCATGCGCAGGAGCACGAGTTCGTCACGGGGGCCACTTGTCCAGCATGTCTTCGATACTTTTGGACAAGCAATCGGCTGGCCCTACACCTGGCGTACATGCCAAGAGGCGGTGGGGTAAATGAGTGTTTTAATGCACTAACCAAGGCTCAGTTTGTAGGAGGGTTCCAATCACAAACCTTGCCTAGCACACATGCTCATGCCGTGCGCCTGGATGCTCTCCAAGCGGAAGGGCCGCCCATGCCCATGGACGATGCACGTTTGCAGATGCTAGCGGCAGTGGAGGCTGAGATCGCCGAGCTGGAAGAGTTGATGCAATGCTTTGAGCGACCGGAAGGGCATCTGGAAGCTGGTTTACATTTGGGTGATGTTCTGACTGCATACACAAAGAACTGGATCCGGCAGAAGCAGCTGCATGGCGAGGTTGTGACCATGGACCTCGCCGATGGTTGGATTCGGCTCCTTGATGTGCATGGACAGGACTTTGATGAGTGGGCGGCGTTTGTTTTTCAGCAGTGGGGTGAGCACATTCTGCCTGATATCAGCGCTGGTCTGCTTGATGGTGAGATTGAATACCTCTTGGACGAGCAATTTGCTGACACGGCAGAGCTCTTCCCACGCACAGAGCGGCTGAGAAGATTGGCCCGCGCACGGGTCCGGCATGACCAGCTCTCTGCCGAGCTTCAGCAACCAGATCGTCCACACCGCCCTATCCGACTTGGCACAGCCAACGGTCGTGAACGTGTCACCACAAGACAGCGGGTGCCGAGTGCTTTCCATGAGCAAGTCCAATGGCATGACGCATTGCGCACTATGCGATGGGACTCGATGCCGAGCTGCCGCACCATCCCAACAATTTCAAGTCTTGACGCCGCAAATGATAAACCCTGCCTCCTTGTAGTTCACCTTTTTTCGGGCCGACGGCGCGAAGGAGACCTACATTGGCAGTTACAAGAACTAGCTGAAGGCCTGAAGGTCAATTTCGTGGTGCTGTCCATGGACACTGCTGTGTCGCCTTGGTATGGTGACCTTTGGCACTCCTCCACGGCATGGCGACAACTGGAGCAATGCTATGTCCACGGACTTGTGGCATTGACCATGGTTGGATCACCCTGTGAGACCTATTCAGAAGCTAGATTCACACCGCCCCCGCCGGGAGAAGCCGCCAAATGGCCGAGGCCATTGCGCTCAATGGATTGGTTTTATGGTTTGCCAGACCTTACCAACCGTGAGCTCAAGCAGGTCCACACAGGCACCAACTTTTGGCTACAAGGACTTCGAGCCCTTGGTTGTCATGTGACGCATGGGGGTCTCTTCCTGAGTGAGCACCCAGGGATGCCCAAAGACCCCGAGCGACCCACTACCTGGAGGGCCCCATTGACGGAACTTTTCCGCCAGCATCCGGACATCCATTTGAGCCACATTGGGCAGTGGCAATGGGGCGCTGAAGCGGTTAAGCCTACGGGTTTACTTGCGCACCGCCTTCCTCGTCTGCTGCAGTCCCTATATGCCTGCAGTCTTCCTGATGCAGTTCGGCCGACGACTGCAGCTATTGGTAAAGCGGCTGACGGAGAATTCCGAACATCCAGGCTCAAGGAGTACCCCACGGCTCTATCACGAGCGATTGCTGTGGCCTTTTGTGACCAACTTCGCAGTGAGATTAGCGCTGGGCACCTTGCTGAGGTCAAACCTTGGCGTTCTATTCCTAATGGGCCTGCACTGAGGGATTGGATTCAGGCAAC
>CAMXCT020005152.1:0-21826 GCA_947184155.2 Cladocopium goreaui
ATCTTCATCTTCAACTGCAAGTGGAACAGGTTCTGATGTGTCAAGTCCAGGAACAGCAACATCATGCCATTCATCATGGTCACGTCTCACCTTTGATTGATTGACACGCGTGACTGCATTGTCAACACGAACATTGACCATAGCACCTTCCTGAGAGATAACAGTACCTCTGATCCATCTTTCCTTCTTCCATGCCTTTGAAGCAATAGCATTAGCATTGACAGGGGAACTCCAAACGAAAACCTTGTCACCTGGTTTGTAAGGTCCATCTGATGGCATTGTTCGTTTGGCAATTTCATGTCTGAGGTCAGCAGCTTGTCTGGCTTCCTGATGTGCCCTCAGTGCTAACCTTTGCAACTCGAGTTGTGTTTTGTCTTCAGGTAAAGGATCAACACTAAGTTGAGCAGGATCAGAAGTCTCAATATCCAGAAGATCTGGTGGTCTTCTACCAGTGGCAATTTCCAAAGGAGAATAACCACTAACAGTGAGTTGAGTATTCCTGGCCCAAACAGTACGCTTCACAGCTTCTCTTATGGTGATTCCTTTGAACCTATCATCTTCAAGGTTCTTGGACATGATTTGCCATTGTCGTTTGAAAAGTCTAACAGCTGATTCAGCTCTGTTAGGCCATGGGGTTCTTGAACCACAGGGACATTCTTTGATACCATGAGTTCGGTAATAAGTCAGAAAGTCTTTTCTTTAAAGAAGGCTTCATCACCTAATGGCTTTAGGCATACAATTGTGGTTCATCACATCACAACCTTAGAGCCTGAAGGTCTCCTTGTTGGTTCATGAGTTTTTGTGCCGTAGCCCAAGTATTTGGTTGCACCATCAAAACAGCAAAAACACCAGTACTTGTTCTTCCTCAACGGAAATTTCAGCATGATCAACAAAGAATCACATCTCCAACAGTTGGGTGGATCGTATGCCTGAATTCTGGCCGCGGCGGTGGTTGCAATGGAAGTACTACACACACGACAACTTTTGTACATCTCCTCATAACTCTGATGTACAGAGTCAGGAATTCCTAACTGGAATCTTCGTCTGATTGAAGTAGGAGACATGTGATAAGTGTTTGATAATGAAGCGTGAAAGTTCCACAACTATCCTCCAGTTTCCTGAGCATCTTTCTGTATGCTGGTGTCATGGCTTGCACTTCACTTCCAGGCAGTGGAATTGAAACTCGCCTAGGCTCAAGAGCATCACTACCTAGTTTCTCAACTTGACTTTCTGAATCTTGCTTACCACGGTTGCGCGCAGGTGCAGAATGTTTCGGTTCAATGACTTGAGGTTCATCTGAATCAATCTTGTCCAAACCTAATTCCCTAGCTACCTTATCAAGCTCATCTTCTTCATCAAGCTTGGGATAGGAGACAACAACCTTCTTTCTTGATGAACCTGATTGAGAGTCATCGACAACCTGAGGTTTCTGCTTACCTACGTGTCTTTTGGCTGCAGGTGGACCTACCTCAATCTTTTTTCGAGCCTGGTCCATTTGAAATCGGTTTGCCTTCCTCCTTCTTTAAGGAGCTTGGCTTCTTCTTCTGTACACCTGATGGCACTGAAGAGGCTGACTCAGGGTGAAAAAGATCATCAATGTTTCCACGAAAGGGCCTTGCACGATCAATGTCACTTCTGACAATATCATCTGGATCCCCACGTATAAAAAAAGTCCCCTCCCTTGATCTGTGTAGATGGTCTTTGCCCTTTCCAGAAACTCTCACTCCTGTTCAGAAAACCTCTTCTCTCAGTGCGCCAGTTTGTCCTTGTGAAGAAACTTCTTCTTGCTCTCTGGAATTTCCAGTTGAGTTTCTCTCCTCTCATCAAAAGGTTGATCTTTTGGAATTGAAGTTTTCGTCTTATCGATCATCTCATTAAGTTCAGTCTCTTGTCCTTGTGGTGCCTGAAATGAAGTTCACTACGTAAGTGGATCAACCTGCCAAGTAGTCACCAGGCACCAAAGCTTCTCCTTCATGATCTTGTTTGCAGCAAACTGACTGTACTCAAGTGATTCGTGTGGTGATAGAAACTTTTTGACTTGTGGAGGTTTTGGAAATGAAACTTGGCTCATGTACCATGCTACATCTTGTAGGTCCGGAATGAGAATGAGTCAGCTAATGGCTGTCCTCAAAACCAAATGTTTCTCATGCAATCGTGCACAAGGACAATAAGCCCTTCCCTGGAGTCAAGTCGAATTGAATATCCAAGGGTTTTCTCATCTGTGGGAAGTGACATCAACAATGGTACAATCACCTTCTTTTCGACACTTGTCGAATTCTGTAAAACTGAGTGGTTCCATCCATGATCATACACATAATATCACGACTTCTCAGTACATTTTGATGTGTTGGTGGGGATTTGGCAAAGAAAGACAAATCCCTTGAACTTGTTGGCTGATTTCATACCATAGTCCACTGTTTGGATGTGAAGTCAACAATATCTGCAAAATGCTTCAACTGCTCGTCGGAGCCCAATAGCTCTTGTGCATCCAAGATCCAGAAAATCCACACGTTTGGTGGTGCAGACTTTCTCTGTGTGAAAAGCTAGTCCTCATTCTCACTGGCCAGACTCAGGTTTTTTGTACAGTATGAAATGAAAAAGCACTCTGCTGTGATGGTTCCTCTATCTCTGTAGAGCATCCATATGAAAACAATGATGTGCCTTCTGCCAATGGCCTCAATGAGGCCTCACCTTCTTGAAGACCAACTTGCCTGGGCACTACAGCTGGACGTTGTCGTACACCTTGTCGTAGTGCATCAACTTCTCCAACCAGAACAGGGAATCTCTTCTTTTCCCTTAGGTTTTGCTGTGCTCTTGCATCACGTTGGTTCTGTCCTCCACGACGAGTGCGTCGTTGTTCATCTTGTGCTGCATACGTGGATGTCAAAACATCAACACGTGCTGGCTCTGTCTCTGCAACGTCAACAAGTAATGGGTCAGGTGTTCCAAATGAAAAGAAACCATGACCAGAGCTTGAAGCTGCAGAAGAATAATGAGCTTGTTGAGTTTGTTGATTCTGTATGGCAGGAGCTGATGTGGTCTGAGGTTGAACATAGTTCGACTTGCCTTTTCCATCTCCTGGCTTTCCTCCTTTTCCATCATCATCCTTGCCTTTCTTGCCTTTCTTTCCTTTTCCTTTTCCTTTTCCATCTTCTGGAAGTATCCATACTCATCCATGTAGTATGAATCATCATAGGCCCAATAGCCTTTCATTCCAGGTTTGATCATCGGCCCAATAGCCGTCATAGTTTTCATTCCATTCATCATCTTGCCATTCATCTTCATAATCTCTTCCCACTCACCATGTGAGCACGGCCTTTTCTTCTTCTTTACCTCGGCCTTTTCCTTTTCTTGATCTGAAGAACCTTCGTCCTCCTCTGCCTTTTTTTCCTTTTCTCTTTCCTTTACCTTTGCCTCGTCTGATGTATTTGCCTTGGAACCTTCTCTGATACCATGTGAAGTTGGCGTCATCATAAACCCAGAAAACATCTTCTAAAGCATCCAGGAATCCTTCTGCGCCGTCTTCTTCATCTTCGGCCCAATAGCCGTCGGTTCCTTCTAATTCACCTTCATCCAGTACGAGGAAAGATCTTCTCTGTGCCATGCCAGAGGGTTGCATCAATGGATTGTCAACTGCTGTTTTGGTAGTGCAAAACATTTTCAAAAACAGGTCACGTAGTTCTTGAATGTTGTATCGATCGAGGGTTCGTCCACGATGTGTCATGATACTTGTGAGTGTGTTTCTCTGATCTTGACTCAGGTCAGCTAGACTTACAAACATCAATGCTAGCAAATTTTCACCCAGTGGGAATGCTTGTCGCTGTACTTGTCTACGATCTTCCTGAAATTGTCTAAATGCCGCTAGTGCCAGTTCATCTGACCAAGGAACAACTACATGAGGAGCTGCTCCTGAGGCTGCTGCTACTTCAGCTCGTTCTTGTTGATCTCGTTCATGTTCTTGACGTCGTTGCTGAACAAACAGGATTGCTTCAGGACTAGTCACTGTTACTTCTGGAAGTAAATCCATCCAAGACTCAATAAGTCTATTGCCAGTGAGTTGAAATCTAGTCATCCACTTCTGAAGATCCATGGTTCCTCTGTTGAACTTCATGAACTGCATGAAACGGTATAAGAACACGTTCTGGGCACCTTTGATGAAATGAGGTCGTAGAAATCTTTTGAAATAAGCCACTCCTTCATAGGGATCCCTGAGTAATTCTCTATCCAATAGCCTCTTGTATTGTTGAGCATCTCCTTCCAGTCTATTGCGCAATGCTGGACCACGTTTTTCTGGTTCTAACTCCGTAATGTCACACCAGTCATCGATTGCATCCTCAAAAGCAAAGAAGCTGGTTCGCCCATCATAGGCTGGAGCAACCTTTGTGGTCATCTGTTGCGTCATATGAATCTGTGTATGCTGGGGTGCTCTTCTCATTGCATAAGAGTCATATTGGTTCCATTCATTTGCATCGACAATGTCGAAGTCATCATCATCATAGCCATGGCTTGCCATTGCTTGGGCTCTTCCTGGAGCTCACCCTCAATGAGGGATCACAGCTCCGCTACCACTTGAAGAGGGGCCCTAGCGTCTACTTCAAGATCAGCTAAGGCGTCTTCCCCAATGACAGCACTCTTTTACTCTCAGCCTGTTGCCGGTCAGTGCTTGTCTACAGGGTTACTCTATATACCTCTTGAGCCTTGAAGGGCGCATATAAATGTGCTCAATACTCATGCATGTACCTATGTAGGTATTAGGTCGAAACAAAAACATGGGGTGGGGTGGGGGGGGGTTGGGGGGGGTTGGGGGGGTGTTGGGGGGGGGTGATAACGTTCTTCTTTATTAACGTTCTTGCATCTGCGTTCTTGACACGCTTTTCACTTCTGCAAGTGACGGTTTGACACGCGTTGGATGTTTTGGTTTTGATATGTTGACGTTGGTGTCCGGTGGCGTGTGGGCATGGGGTTGGGTTTGGGGGGATTACAACGTTCACGTTAACCAGCGTACTTGAAACTACTTCCTTACACGCATTTCTTATTTGCAATTCATATCATCATCATCTCCAACATCATCATCATTATCAACATAATCATCATCATTAACATCATCATCAACATGATCATCATCGTCAACATCATCATTATCATCATCATGATCAACATGCCCATCATCATTATCAACATCATCATTCTCATCATCATGATCAACGTGATCATCATCATTATCAACATCATCATCATCATCATCAACAACAACATGATTATCAACATGATCATCAACATGATCATCATCATTATCATCATCATCATCAATCGCTTCGGTGAGGTAAAAAAAAAGTTACTTCGGAGACCCCTCTTGGAAGATGCATTTTAAAAAACTTCACGAAATGCAGGTTTTAAAGGCGTTGTGCGTTGAAAAACGCGCGACGCCCTCGAGGGGACCTTCCCTTGTTTTTCCACTTCATGTCGGCACTGTTGGCGCAATCTGAATTTCAACGAGGATCACATCAGGAAACTTTTGATGTTAATCTTTTGGACGGGTGAGGTTGACAAGTTTGGACTTCAGTCTTCATTGTTGGCGCAGCTCAAGACTGCGGCTTTGGAAATTCATGTCTAAACATTTATTTCCTCTTGGATACGACGATGATGGCCTTCCACCTCTGGAGTTTCCAGCTCTCTTTCCTGCCAAGTGAAATGAAAGTGTTTTTTGATGTTTTTTGCACGCCCGATGCATTCCACATCACAATTCGATAAGGCAGTTCTGAGCAAGTGTGTGTGTGTAATGCTTTAACAATAAGCATAATCGAAGGAAGTTTAGAAGTCAAACTTCCGACAATATGGAGAGATGAAAAGCAGAGCAGGGCAGAGGCAGAGAGAAGAGGAAGATTAGAAGAGAGAAGATCAGAAGAGAAAGAGTAAGAAGACAGAAGATACAGATGCGCGAAAAGGTAGGAAAGTCGCGCAACACTGTGTTTTTCCAATGTAATGATTTGTGGCTCCGGAGGGTCGAAAAGTAGGCTCGCTAAAGCGGCGGGTGCGGAGCCAGCTGGCCACAGGAGCGATGAAAAATTGCGCGCCGTTGTGGCGCGAAGCACATTTCGAAGTCAAAAGTGTTAAAAACTGGCGGTCTCGGACCACTTTTGGAAGTTGAGATGTCAAAAAAGTGCACGGCGTTGTGGCGCTAAGCACATTTCCAAGTCAAAATGTACAAAACACACCATGCTCGGACCACTTTTGGAAGTCGAGATGTTGAAAAAGTGCACGCCGTTGTGGCGCGAAGCACATTTCCAAGTCAAAATGTACAAAACACAGCATGCTCGGACCACTTTTGGAGGTTCAGATGTCGAAAAAGTGCACGCCGTTGTGGCGCGAAGCACATTTCCAAGTTAAAATGTGCAAAACACCAGGGGTTCGGACCACTTTTGGAGGTTCAGATGTCGCTTCGCTTCACTACACTACACTACATTGCACTACACTACGCTCCACTACACTACGCTCCACTACACTACACTACATTACACAACACTACAACTACAACTACACAACTACACTCCACTACAATCCACTACACTAAATTACACTACACTACACTACATTACACTACACTGCACTACCTTCCAATACACTTCACTACATTACACTACACTACACTACAACCACAACTACAACTACAACTACGACTACACAACTACACTCCACTACACGAAATTACACTACACTACACACCACTACAACACTACACTCCACTACTCACTACCACTACAACACTACACTACACTACACTACACACACTACACTACCACTACACTACACTACCACTACTACTACAACTACAACTACAACTACGACTACACAACTACACTCCACTACACTCCACTACACTAGATTACACTACACTACCTTCCACTACACTTCACATCACTTCACTACATTCCACTACACTCCGCTACACTACACTACACTACATTACACTACACTACATTACACTGAATGACACTGCGCCACAGATAGACAGGTAGACAGATAGACAGATAGATAGACAGACAGGTAGACAGCTAGACAGATAGACAGATGAAAGAGAGAGAGAGAGAGATAGATAGATAGGTAGATAGGTACATAGGTAGATAGGTAGATAGGTAATGAGATGAAAGAGAGAAAGAGAGAGATAGATAGATCGATAGATAGATAGATACATACAAGATAGGCTGGTAGGTAAGTAGATAGTCAGAGAAAGAGAGAGAAAGAGAGGAGACCTCAAGCACCTTTCGGTCCATCAGCGGATTCGCTCTGCCATCCCTGATTCACAACAGCCAATCTCTCCTATAGGTTTCCTATTTTTGAAACTTCCGCGACCGCCTTGTGCGGTACTACTGGTAAGCACAATGTTATTACAGCATTACAGCATTTTAGCCACATTTTTTGTGTACGTTTTCATTTCCTATTTCTGTGGCCCTCAGACGGCTCCCTTTGTTGGTCGTCAACATTCCATTGAATTTAATTGTTGCTGGGGTACTGTTGACAGCCGCAGGCGTAGTCTGCAAAGCATCAGCATTCCCAGTGAGTTTCCTAGCAAATTTCCTCGGACTCCCTTTGCCTTGAAGTGGACTAATGAAAAGTGCAGGCTGTTGCTGTGGCTCCGTGGTGGTTTTCTGGTGGATCATACAGCACCTAAAAGGTTCGTGGATGTATGTATCAACTGGATTCAACAGACTTTCTTGCATAAGAAGCAGATGCAATCCCCACAAAATATTGAGGCTGTGTGTCAGAGAAACCTTTCAACTCCAGATTTCCCACCACACACAATCAGTACACTGTTGCCGAAGGCGGACTGGTGGAAACTGGAAACAGCATGTGTTTTTCTGTTTTTGTTTTCACGCCAGAAACTGATAGCATTTTTTCCTGGCAATGGCAGATTCGCAGATATTATGCTATCATGCGGGGCCATTGGAATTTGGTGACTTGAGCTAGCCCTTCCTTCGGAGCAGATATTTTTCCACCAGCACCCCAGGAATATTGCTGAACCCTGGGCAGTCAATCTGCTGACTTGGGCGCCGGGAGCCAAATCCGAGGTGTGCAACTGAGAACCCCACAAGACGTTTTTTGTGCGCATCTTTTTCCGTGTTCAAAAGCGCATTGCGATACTGCATGATATTGTGAAGCTTACCCATTCGTGATCTGATGGTAGAGCCCGAGAGACCGACAACATACCACAAGCAAAAAATCTTCCAAGATGCGAAGACGGTGGTGGGCGCATGCTGAATAAATTGGACGTTCTACAGTGCTTTCACCAGCTCGTGTGGTCTGAGATCCAGAGCACAATTACCATCCATTCTTCAAAACTCGGGTGTGATATTGGGCGACGGGCTTGCGCCCTGAAACCCGATTTCACATTGGACTCTGAAACAATGTTCTTCAAGTTGAAGCAGGTCCAGATTGTTTTGACGATTTTCGCATTTCGTAGATTACATTCTCACAGGATTAGTTATGCCGGCCAGGACCACTACCCACCTGTTTTGTCCCCACAGGCCCAAGAAGGTTGGCCGAAGGCCACGGTGAAGGCCACGGTGAAGGCCACAACTGCACACCTTGGCGATAGACGCTTACTCGGCTTGGAGCAGCGCGCCACGCCCAGTCCCCACCATCGAGCTTCTCATGGGAAGCCCTGGCACCAAAAGGTGCTCTATCAATGTTAGCTAAGTTAGTTATCTAAAAACATCCAAAAACCAAACGCCCATTGAAGAGACGTGGGGTGCTGAGGCCATGGCATCCAAACAGGTCAAGAAACTCCTGGATGCCTCCAAGCCGCAGATAAGCTACAGTGTGTAGTGATGTTGGCATATGCTGATATGTTTAGTGGTTGCCATAACCGTGACGGTATTCCACAGTGACTTGGCTTCTTCGAAGCTTGGGGAGAAGCTTCCAGATACAGAAAGCGGGTAGAAGTGGAGCATCATTCATGGGGAATGGTTTAATGACCCTTGAACTTGGGGCAAATTTCGCTACCATTCGCCATAGCAGCAACAGCTTTCTGGCCGCACCATGGCTTTTGGGCTCTGGCCAGTGGGGAATTCAGCTGTTGGACCATGAACCGCGGAGGTGATTTCTGAACTTCATCCGCGGAAGGAGAGCAAAGAGCTGTCAGACGTGCCTGAAACTCATGGCTTTCAGCAGTGTTAGACATGTGAGACGCTCTAAGTCTGAGGCTGGAAAAGCAAGTTGACAAACTTGTAGAGGAAAAGCTGAACCAACTTATGGAGGAGGCCAGTGCAAGATTTTTTGGTGCTGCTGGTCGGGCTGCGGGGGCTGGTGCTGGGGTGATGCTGGGGCTGGTGGTGCATAGGAAAGGGATGGACAGTTTCATGGAAAGGGTTTTACATGTCTTCACAACCACTTGAAGTGTTTTAGCATGCTGCTTGGCTTATTAACTTTGCTAGGTCCGATGCCGGCTCAGTGTGCTTAGGATCTGAAGAAAATGAAAGCTGCCACAAGCAGCCAGGCAGAGGCGCAGAAGCTGCCGCACCCTTGAAAATCTGTTGCATGGATTCATTACGTATATATATATGTATATAATTAAAATGGAAATCATTGAAATATAAAATCTAGTACTTTGTCCGGATAATAGGAACTCTACACTTCAAGTGACCAACCAGCTGTTTTCAAGCCTTGGCTTCATGCCAGATTCTGCTAGGCAGAAGGAACAGCCAAGGCTGCCTCTGAGGGTGCGCCTAGATAGGGAACAACAGCACAGCATGGCAGGCCAATGCCAGCCAGCCAGTTGTGAAAGCATGTGAAAACGAAATGTGTTCTGACCTGAGTTTTCAGGCTGATCTTGGATCAAGCCATACCCGCCATCGCAGATCCCGCTGGCCATGGTCAAGATATGTTGAGCAATAGAAAAAGATCGAGTGTGGTGCTTGGAGGTGGCATGTGGGTTTGCGGCTCAAGTTCATATTCAGAGCGTAGTAGGGCTAGGAGTGAGAGGTTACTGTCATGGCCGGAAGCCCAAGTGCCAGGAGACTGTTGGGTGAATGAGGCGTCAACACACACACACACAGACGCTTACTTGAGCCGCCTTGGTGATTCGCCATATGTAGCTTCTTTCACAGCAGGGTCGGGGAAAACACAGCGGATTTGTCGTGCATTCAACTGAGATCAACTGAGGCTGTGATCACAGAGGTGCCCTGTGGGGTTTGTTCTTTGCGCAAAGCTTCACAAGCCGTCGTTCTTGGACCCACGAGCAAGGCAAATATGAAGACAGGAACCATGCATCATCATGCATCATTCATATTTCCATCATGTTTCCAAAATGGGAGTCTCCAGGTTGAAAGTGATGATGACCTCCCGCCACTGGTCGGAAGTGGCTGCATCCTTACTAGTGTAGCTTGCATAGCTTGCATACACGGCCAAGATACGCGAAGGCAAGTGCCCAATCAATCCCAATCAATCCTGAATCCTGGTCACGAGAAGCCTTGGTGACTGAGGCTCGGCCAATGCCCAGAAAGCACCGCAGAAGCAGGCGCAAGATGGCGCAAGCATTTGGGTTCACCCAGACAGCTGTGTTGGATATGTCTTTCGTGCCAGCGTGGTGCTGCATTTTGGCTAGGCTTTGGAGCGGGTTGAAGCATGTTGAGGGCCTGATGGGTAAATTTCACATAAATTCCATGTTTTATACAGTATACAACTATTTGCGCTGTTCTTACTAGACGGCAGTGTGGCCCGAAAGAAGAGCAGGAGGGAGTAGATCAAAAGAGGGTGGAAAAGAAGATATGAAGATTACAGGTGATGAATCACGATGAAAAGACGGTGAATAATGAATGAAATTGTTGATGCAGAATGACTAAAGTACGAAAGGGTGTATGATGAGCGATACTGAAGTTGTAAAGATTATGTGTAAAAACTAAACGCGTCTGTGTGTAAAAGTTTTTGTGTGTAAAAGCCACTCTGTGTACTCCTCTGTGTAAAAGCATCTGTCTGTAAACGCTCCTCTGTGCAAAGACTTCTCTGTGTAAAAGCTTCTGTGAACGCGTTTGTGTGTAAAAAGCTCCTCCGTGTAAAAGCTTCTGTGTGTGGAAGCTTCTGTGTGTAACAGCTCCTCTGTGTAAAGACTTCTCTGTGTAAAAGCTTCTAAAAGCTTCTGTGTGTAAAAGCTCCCCTGTGTAAAAGCTTCTGTGTGTAAAAGCTCCTTTTGTAAAGACTTCTCTATGTAAAATGCTCCTCTATGCAAAAAGCTTCTGTGTATAGAAGCTCCTCTGTGAAAACCTTCTGTGTGTAGAAGCTTCTGTGCTTAAGTTCTTCTGCGTGTAAAAGCTACTCTGTGTAAAAACTTCTGTGTGTAAAAGCTGCTCTGTGTAAAAGCTCCTCTATGCAAAAAGCTTCTGTGTATGAAAGCTCCTCTGTGCAAAAGCTTCTTTGTGTAGAGGCTTCTGTGCGTAAAAGCTTCTGTGTGTAAAAGCTTCTGTGTGTAAAAGCTTACGTGTAAAAGCTTCTGTGTATAAAAGCTGCTCTGTGTAAAGGCCTCCGCATGTAAAGACTTCTCTGTGTAAAAGCTTCTGTGTAAAGACGTCCCTGTGTAAAAGCTTTTGTGTGTAAAAGGTTCTATTTAAAAAACATCTCTGTGTATATAAAGGCTTTTGTGTGTAAACGTGTGTGTGTGTGTTCGGGTGTGTGTGTGTGTGAACACTGCTAGTCACATGCAGTTTTAAAAGGTTTTAAATATGTTTCGGTTTCATCAGCATGCAGGGGACACAACGATTCACTGGGACTGTGTCCAACGAAGCTACCAGTGAAATGGGATAAGCAGCTTGGCCAGCTGGACGTACCTGCAATCTGTTCATTTAATTTTCGCAGACATGGCACGGGGCTAAGCCAAGGACCCCAATATGTTTGGCTTCTAGGCTCGCGGATTCCCATGTCAGTTCATTTAATTTCAATTTCTACTAGTATCTATTTGTTGCCATCTCCGGATGTTTTCCCAGGCTTTGAGACCTCAAGGCGTCGAATACCCCTTTTTACAACGCTCCAGTGCTTTCCTCATGCAGTGTGTTCATGGGTATATACTCAACCTCACTTGGTTGTACAGTCTCTACGTTTCGATGTGGATGAAAGTGATGGCCAAGCATTTTCCCGAGATTAGAAAGAGATGTCGCCAACATCTGGAATCCATTTGCATTTCGAGCGCGAATGAGTTCTGAATGTTTAGGTGGACGTTCCGAGTTCAACAGCGAAACGTTGGTAATTAAGCCACATGGCGAAGCAGCCCTATGGGCGAAGTACCCGCATGGGAGAAGTAGCCACAAGGCGAAGTAATACTCTCATCAGGTCCTGGCCTCAGATTCCCCCCCCGCTGGTGCGACCTTGGATACAATAGTATAGCTGGGTGCCTTCCACTCCCGCACGTGGGTCCATGGGCGCAGCGCGCACAGCTTGGGACACCCCCCTTCCCTTCTTCAGCCACCCAAAGCTTCTGTGTGTAAAAGCTTCTGTGTGTAAAAGCTCCTTTGTAAAGACTTCTTTGCGTAAAAGTTTCTATGTGCATCAGCTTCTGAGTTTCTGTGCGCAAAAGTTTCTGTGTGTAACAGTTTCTCTGTGTTAAAGCTTCTTTGTGTGAAAGCATCATGATTCTGAAATATTTTGATTCTGATTGTCAGCCAGGCGCCAGCCCTGGAAAAAACCTCCTTTGGTGGAAAAAGCATCAAACCGAGGACATATATTGGATATATGATATGTGGCCAACATTCGTCATTGTCAACGCCATTATCACCATCATCCATCATCATAACACTTTCTTATCTATTGTCGTCTGGTACCTCAGTCCCCGCCGTTCGACCCTCATTTCGTGCGACAAGTTTGCATCTGAAGTGCGAAGACTGCAATTTTACACCACTTTTGACCTTCGACCATCTTCGACCCTCATGCGAAAGGGCGACGCCCGGGCACCAAAAATTTGCATGTCACCACACGTTTGTGCGTCCGACGCGCACGATCTCCGCAGAGGGTTGCGCCGGACAGTTGAAATCGCAGCTTATTAATTGTTCACCTTCGGCCTGCAGGAGTTAAGATACAAGTAGATCACCTAGAACTTAACTCCTGTGTGCAACAACTCCTGTGTAACAACCCAACAACTCGTATAGAAGAACTCCTCTGTACCAGCTCCTGTGTAACGACTTCTGTGTCAGAACTCCTGTGTAAAAATTCCTGTGTAAGAACTCCTGTAGAACAACTCCTGTGACAGAACTCCTGTGCAAATGACTTTCTAGGAGTTTTGTAGGATATGTGTAAACGATATGTAAACCGTGAGCACCTGTAGATGAAGTTGCTGTGGATGATGTATGTGATGTAGATGGAATTGAATGAAATTGGCGTAGATGATGTAAATGTAGATGATGTATGTGATGTAGGTGAAGTTCATATAGGTGATGTAGGTGATGTAACAGATATAGCTAGGGATGTAGGAGATGTAGATGATGTATGTGATGATGGGGTTGATGTAGATGAAGTTGATGCAGATGATGTAGGTGATGCAAGGGATGTAGGAGGTGTTATGTACATGAAGTGAAAAGTTGAATTTGGCAGCAGTGTTTTGGGAAAAACCGTTTGCAGGAGTGGGGAATACAGTAATAGGCATATAAAGGTTTGGAACGGCTTGAGAGAAAACCAAAAACATTTGCAATCCGACCCAGAATGGTGCCTATGACATTTTTCCGGTTTGTTTTCCCAAATCCATCTCCTAAATCAGCACGTTTTTTCCGAAATTTTAAGACTCTGTCATGCAACATCCTGGTGAGCTGTGCCCTTTGACGCGCACTGGTGAGGAGAAGATGAAGCCCATTCCCAGACAGGCCAAACGGATCAACATCGCTGCTTTCACATGCAAAACATAGTTTTTGCGTTTCTGTTCCACTTGGGGGGTTGTGCAGAGCCAGAGTAAGTAGCTCTCCCATAGAGGAGCCTTCATTCCGCCTCCTGGCAACCAGTCCATCAGATATCATACTAGGAAAACCAGCCGAGCGGCTGAGCGAAATTGTTTAATTGTGAACGAGGGGAGCAAAGGGGTTCCGGGGGCCCGTGTTTTGCCAAAGAAGAAGATGATGAAGAAGGGGGCTGTCACACGGAAAAAATGAAAAAAGGTCGGCAACTGAAAAGGTGGAAGGCAGACCAAACATGAAGTCAAAGAGGAAGAAGAGGGTGCTCGGAGACGTTTTTAAAGACCCGAGAACCCAAGACGTGGAATGCAAAGCAACGCAAAGGAAAGCAAGGACGAGTCAAATTAAAGACCAAATTTTAAACTACAAAACTAATCAAAACTATATAGTCCTAGTAAGAAAGAAAGGTGGTATTTTCCACTATTTTCCTGTATTTTTGCATCGTCAAATAAGAAGAAGGGGGTTCTGGGCAATGTTAAAGAGGTTGCCGATAAACATCGATAAACTAGGTCATATGCAGATCAAGGACACATCAAAGATCAGATCAATTTGTCACAAATTGTTCTTTCCGCATGGCTCTCTTGGAGGGGAGGTCTCCTTCAGGCGGCGGCGAGGGAAAGAAGTGGATCTGTTTCAGCAGAATTGAGCAGCAAAAGCAAGAAACACATCACACTGCAGAAGATAATTCCTGATATTCATACCCTGGCCCTATAAGGCCTATTTCAACAATGGTCTTTCTATCAAGGCTATTGCTATTTCGCCGAAATGGTTTGCTGTTCACTCACGCGTGTTTCTATCGATGAATCGCAGCATTGACAAGGGCTACGTTTCCTGACCTCTCAAAATGTACAAAGCACATCAAAGCACACCAGGCTCGGAGCACTTTTTGAAGTTGAGATGTCGAAAAAGTGCACGCCGTTGTGGCGCGAAGCACATTTCGAAGTCAACATGTACAAAACACACCAGGTTCGGACCACCTTTGGAAGTTGAGATGATGAAAAGTGCACGCCGTTGTGGCGCGAAGCACATTTCCAAGTCAACATGTACAAAGCACACCAGGTTCGGACCACTTTTGGAAGTTGAGATAATGAAAAAGTGCACACCGTTGTGGCGCGAAGCACGTTTCGAGGTCAAAATGTTAAAAGCACAACATGCCCGGACCACTTTTGAAAGTTCAGATGTCGTTTCGCGTGGCAGGCGCAAGGGATTCTGCACCTTGCCAAAAGTGAGCAAAACGTGAGGGGTTTTGTAGCATTTCCAAAAACGATGGCAGGCGTGTGACATTTGAAGAGGATCTGGAAAGATGCATGTCGCGTGGCAGGCGCAGTACAAGAGACATAATTATTCAGGGTTTTTGAGATGATTTTGCGTGACAGGTGCAGCATTTCGTATTACCTGGCATCACTTTTTCGTGGCAGGCGCACTACTTTAGACAGGTGGAGTGGAAAAATCGCAAAACGCATTGGTACGAGGCTGTCAGCTCTGCACTCAACTTTCCATTTTTGAAGGAAGTCTCGCAGAATTCTTTCGTTTTTGATGTTGTCAACTTCGAAAAAGAGAAAGTCTCGCAGAATTCCTTCGTTTTTGACGTTGCCACGTTCAAAACTTGAGGAAGTCTCGCAGAATTGCTTTGTTTTTGACGTTGCCACGTTCTAACCTTGAGGAAGTCTCGCAGAATTGTCTCGTTTTTGATGTTGTCAAGTTCAAAAATTGAGGAAGTCTCGCAGCATATCTTCGTTTCCAAGCTTGCAGATAGACAGATAGATAGATAGATAGATAGATAGACAACTACCACTGCAACTACAACATACTACAACTACAAGTTCCACTACACTACACGACTACTACAACCACAAGTACAAACATACTAGGCTACATTACACAACGCTAATTACAGTACACTACACTAATTAAATATATATATATATATAATATATATCTAATTATTGTATCTAATTGCATCTAGTTACGCTACACTACACTAATTACACTACGCTACACTAACTACACTAACTACACTACAACTACTACAACAGCAGCTACAACAACAACAACAATTACTACTACTACTACTGCTACTACTGCTGCTACTACTACTACTACAACTGCAGTGACTACAACTTTTACTTTACTACTACTACTACTACTACTCCTACTCCTACTCCTACTACTACTACTCCACGCCTACTGACTGACTACTACTGACTATTGCGAGTGGAGTACTCCTGGCGGTGGGGGAAAAGGAAAAAAAAAACTACTTCTACTCTACTTCTAACTTACTCTACTCCCTACTACTACTCCTCCTATACTACTACTACTACTGTAGGGGTTGGCTGAAACTCATCATACTACTACTACTACTACTATTGCTAGTACTCCTACTACTCCTACTCCTACTACTACTACTACTACTACTATTGCTAGTACTCCTACTACTACTACTACTACTCCTACTCCTACTACTACTACTGCTACTACTACTACTACTGCTACTACTACTACTACTGCTACTACTACTACTACTTCCACTACTACTACTACTATTACTACTACTACTACTACTACTATTGCTAGTACTACTACTACTACTACTCCTCCTACTACTACTACTGCTACTACTACTACTACTATGCTACTGCTACTACTACTACTACAACAACAACAACTACTACTACTACAACAACAACTACTACTACTACTACTACTACTAGTACTACTACTACTACTACTACTACTACTACTGCTCCCCCTCCTACTCTACCACCACCACAGCTACAACTAAAATTACACCTACACTACACTACACTATCACTACAGTATACTAAGTAAATTGCAGTACATTACAGCTCCAAATGCGCATGCATCTACAACTACACTACATTACACAACACTACGCTACACTAATTACATTACATTACACTACAACTGCAACTACCACTACATTGCACTACACGAAACTACGCTACAACTACAACTACACTACTTTTTACACTACAATACACTAGACTATACCACACTGCAGTACACAACACTACAGTACACGACAATACACTACACTAATTACACCACACCACAACTACAACCGCAACTACAACTACACTACACTAATTACACTACATTACAACTACAACTTGCAACTACAACTCCGCTACACTACAACTACAGCTACAACTGCAACTACAGCTGCACTACACCACACTACATCCAGCAGTTGTGGTTAGGTGACCACTGCAACCATTGCAACCACTCCAGAAAACACAGCTCCAACCACCTTTCGGTCCATCAGTAGATTCGCTCTGCCATCCGTTGAGTCACAACAACCAACCGTTCCTATAGGTTTCATATTTTTGAAATTTCTCCACCGCCTTGTGCGATACTACTGGTAAAATCTTATTAATATGAGCTCGCAATATCGTTGTGCAATCACGTCTTCCGAGCATGCATAGAAACCAAATCACCCAGTTATGACACACAATATAATGATATATATGTATGTATGTATATATATATATTACATAATATAGTATAATATATATTAAAAAAAATATTGTCAATAGTTAAGCTTTACATGTTGAGCTTGTATGGTGACTACTTCGGCTCTAAGGGCGAGAATTACGTATAGTGCATTTCTACCAGATAGAATATTTTAGTTCAAAAAAACAATTTTTTTTGATTGAACTAAATGCATTTCTAGCAGATAGAATGCTTTCACAGATAGAATATTCAAAAGATACCGGTAAAAATCATCCAAAAACTTGCATTTTACCAGGTGAATAGCACTAAATCACACCAAAAAAAAAGTTAAAAAAATAGATTTAGTTCAAACCCAAAAAATAAAAAAATAAATTTGCTTAACTTAAGACAGATATAAACAGATAGAATATTCCACGGACCCGGTAAAACAACCAGCCGTACCTATGTAAAGTGCTTCAAAAAAGTGGGTATAGATAGCCATAAATAGCAACAATGCCTATGTAAAGTGCTTCCACTGAGGGTACAAATATGTCATGAATATTGCACCATACCTATATAAAGTGAGGTTGACAATGTAGCAACTGTAACATCAGCCAAAGGATGATTGCTTTCAGTTCCTTTCATTGTCCTTCTGTTTTCCTTTCATGTTCCCAGCCTATGGTTCCAAATGTTTTTCTAGTTCCTTGTATCTATGCTCCTTTCATGTACCTTTCACTTCCTTTCATGTTCATTTCATGTGCCTTTGATTTTTATGTCCTGTCATTTTAGAACAAAATCAAAACGTTTCCGTCAACCATATCTTAAAGGAATGTTAAGGAATTTTAAAGGAAATTGAAGGGAATTATGCGGAAATTCAAGGAATTTAGGGAGTTTTAAGAACTTTGAAGGAATCTTAGAGGAAGTTGAAGGAATTTTAAAGGAATTTGGTGGCGCTGCTGTTCTTGCGGGGTGCTTGGTGGCGGTGTCGGTTGGTTGGTGGGGTGTTCGCTTTTGTGAGTGCCGGTGCGGTGGACTGGCATTTTTTGAAGGAATTTGAAAGATTTTCAAGGATTTCGGATGATTCTAAAGGATGTTAAAGGAATTTTAAGGATTTTTTTTTGAATTTAAAGGAATTTAAAGGAATCTTAAAGGAATTTTAAGGAATCTTAAAGGAATTTTAAGGAATCTTAAAGGAATTTCAAGGAAGTTTAAGGAATTTTCAAGAATCTTAGAGGAATTTCAAGGAAGTTTAAGGAAATTTCAAGAATCTTAAAGGAATCTGACGGAATTTGAAAGATTTTTACGGATTTTAATGATTTTAAATGATTTTAAAGGAATTTTCATGAGTTTTTTGGAATTTTAAGGAATTTTAAGGATTTTTAAGGAATTTTAAGGAATTGCTACGAAAGAATGCCACCGTATTTTGTTGCTACAGAATGCTATAAACAGAAGAAAACCATTAAATATTTGAGCACCTTCACTCTAAAATACCTCTATCTAAAAAGAATTTCCTGCCCCCTTTTTTGGATTTTTAAGGAATTTAAAGGATTTTTAAGGAATTTTAAGGAATTGCTACGAAAGAATGCCACCGTATTTTGTTGCTACAGAATGCTATAAACAGAAGAAAACCATTAAATATTTGAGCACCTTGACTCTAAAATACCTCTATCTAAAAAGAATTTCCTGACCCCTTTTTAAAGAGGCATTTCTGAAGGTCTTCGAATTTGGATGAACTTGGATGCCAATTCGGCATGAATTTGCTGGAACCGCATTTTATGGCAGAACCAGTGCTCATTGTTTTTGTGCATTTTAAAGCATGAGGCCCTATGCACAAAAGCTAGACCGCTTTAAAACTGCTGCACATTATCACATAATGAATTGGCACCCTGATGCATAAATGAGCAAGGAAGATCATGAAAAGAACCAAGCACCATGAACATAATTTGAAACGAATATGCGCGGAAATCCGACTTGATTTTTCAAAAATGATAGGACATACAATAATAAGAAAAATGGAATGACTTGAAGGAAAAAGGGAAGGAAACTGAAGTGACAAGAGAGTAAAATGAAAGGGACATGAAAGGAAGATGAGAAGGAAAATGAGACGAACGGAAAGGGAAACCGGAGGAACATCAGAAGGACATGAAAGAACAAAAGGAAAGGAGGGAAATTAAATAAGGTGAACGTAAAACAAAGATATGATTGACGGAAATAGAAGGAACATGGAAGGAAGTGAAAGGAAACTGACAGGAAACTGACAGGAGAATGAAAGGCATGAAAGGAATGTGAACACGAAAGAAAATGCTTTTGTATGAGTGTATATTTGTTTTTTTCTTCAATATTCACACATATAAATTGTGACCACCATGGTGACCAAGGTCATGCATTCGGAATATTCTATCTGTGAGGATTTGGACATGGCATGCAGGGACAATGAAAGGATATGGATATGAACAGATAATGGAAGGACATGGAAGAAACGCGCATGAAAGGAAAGTGGAAGGAAATGAAATAAACACAAATAAAGTAACGTAAAATGAAAGGAAGATAGCAGAACATCGGAAGAAATAAAGAATTGAAAAGACACATAAACATCCCCGTGGCAATTTCCACACTAGAAATGGATGACTTGTGCATAGTCTAAGCGAGATCCGTAATGTATTGGAATTTCAAAATTGGAGTCAGGTTAGTCATTTTATTGTTAAGATTGTTAAGGGGTTGGTCTGAGCATTTTATTGGCCAGGGAAATCCTGATGATTTTTAACATGTTAAAATTCCATTCTAATTTTATTGCAACAAATTGAGTGTTTGGAGCATTTTATTGCAGAATGGAACCAGTGCTTTTCGAGGATCTCTTTATATCAATTTTATTGGGCATGTCATTTTAGATCTGCGAATTTGAAGGAATTTGAAGGAATCCTAAGGAATTTTAAGGAATGTTAAGGAAATTTAAAGGAATTTGAAAGGAATTGTAAGGAAATTCAAGGAATTTAGGGAGTTTTAAGGACTTTGAAGGAATCTTAGAGGAAGTTGAAGGAATTTTAAAGGAATTTGACGGAATTTGAAGGAATTTGAAAGATTTTCAAGGATCTCGAATGATTTTAAGGATTTTTGAATGATTTTAAGGTTTTTTTTTGAATTTAAAGGAATTTTAAGGAATCTTAAAGGAATTTTAAGGAATCTTAAAGGAATTTCAAGGAAGTTTAAGGAATTTTCAAGAATCTTAGCGGAATTTCAAGGAAATTTAAGGAATTTTAAAGAGTCTTAAAGGAATCTGACGGACTTTGAAAGATTTTTACGGGTTTTAATTATGTTAAATGATTTTTAAGGAATTTTCATGAGTTTTTTGGATTTTTAAGGAATTTAAAGGATTTTTAAGGAATTTTAAGGAATTGCTACGAAAGAATGCCACCGTATTTTGTTGCTACAGAATGCTATAAACAGAAGAAAACCATTAAATATTTGAGCACCTTCACTCTAAAATACCTCTATCTACACAGAATTTCCTGACCCCTTTTTAAAGAGGCATTTGTGAAGGTCTTCGAATTTGGATGAACTTGGATGCCAATTCGGCGTGAATTTGCTGGAACCGCATTTTATGGCAGAACCAGTTCTCATTGTTTTTGTGCATTTTAAAGCATGAGGCCCTATGCACAAAAGCTAGACCGCTTTAAAATTGCTGCACATTATCACATTATGAATTGGCACCCCGATGCATAAACGAGCAAGGAAGATCACGAAAAGAACCAAGGACCATGAACATAATTTGAAACGAATATGCACGGAAATTCGATATATTTTGAACAATGACAGGACATACAAGAAAAATGGAATGACTTGAAGGAAAAAGGGAAGGAAACTGAAGTGACAAGAGAGTAAAATGAAAGGGACATGAAAGGAAGATGAGAAGGAAAATGAGACGACCGGAAAGGGAAACCAGAGGAACATCAGAAGGACATGAAAGAACAAAAGGAAAGGAGGGAAATTAAATAAGGTGAACGTAAAACAAAGATATGATTGACGGAAATAGAAGGAACATGGAAGGAAGTGAAAGGAAACTGGCAGGAAACTGACAGGAGAATGAAAGGCATGAAAGGAATGTGAACACGAAAGAAAATGCTTTTGTCTGAGTGTATATTTGTTTTTTCCCAATATTCACACATATAAATTGTGACCACCATGGTGGCCAAGGTCATGCATTCCGAATATTCTATCTGTGAGGATTTGGACATGGCATGCAGGGACAATGAAAGGATATGGATATGAACAGATAATGGAAGGACATGGAAGTAACGCGCATGAAAGGAAAGTGGAAGGAAATGAAATAAACACAAATAAAGTAACGTAAAATGAAAGGAAGATAGCAGAACATCGGAAGAAATAAAGAATTGAAAAGACACATAAACATCCCCGTGGCAATTTCCACACTAGAAATGGATGACTTGTGCATAGTC